>JXSR01S073485.1:9889-24209 GCA_000969725.1 Ophiothrix spiculata
AACACACACACATTTTACGTCACGAAACGTTTAAACACACCCTATTTGAAGATCATCCTGTATTTGGTCTTTGGTCAAGAACCATCGTCGCACAAACAGCCTGTTCCCGGTGCCTGACAACTTTTGCACAGCACAGAGTATATTACCAAGGAGGGTGAATATAGGAGACGACACTTTGAAAAAGTCGTGGCTCTAATTTTTGTTTAATTTCTGCGTCCGAGGTTCTAAAGAGGGTGGTATGATATTGAAATTTGCGGTGGTGGTTGATGCTCTTTTTTATTTTTATTTCCATTTCTTTTTTCGATATATTTTTTTTATAAATATGTAGACACCAATTTAATTTAAATAAAAATTCTTTAGCAAATGTTATGGCCTTGCCGGGACTCGAACCCCCACCAGTACTCATTCACTCTTACGAAAACATAGCAGCGCTACTGATTACGCCACAGAGGCAGATGCAAAATGCCACGACAATCTTTGAACATCCTGAAAAGTCATAAATGTCGATATTGAAAATGGGAAAGTTGGCTGAAGGAGAGATGTAGACCTATTTATAATTTTTTTAACGTTTAGTTTGTCACTTGTGCAGAAATAGACCTACCGCTATGTTTACATTGGTTAACAATTGATTTTGCGCACCGTTAAATATTCATTAATACCGCCATCACTAACATCTGGCACCACTGTTTGATCACTAATAACATATAGCCATTTATAGCTAAAGGCACATTATTGGTGGCGATATTTCAATAAATCAAGTTTCCAGGTTTCAAGAATCTATGACCCTTAGTTTTGACATTTGCTACATGGATAAGGTAACAGAGACCAAAAACAAATTTTATGCATGTAAAATTCACACAACAAATATTTATTTTATTCAAAATGCATATAATTAATTTCAAACAATGAATAGCGCCTAAATAATGACATTTCAAAATATGGGCTAAAAATGATGTATTTTGATCTAAAATGACCATTTTTGAGATAAAATGTGAAATTAAATTATGGAAACAAATATAACAGTTCAACACCTAATTCCAGAACTAATTTAAACACTTTTAGGGGCCTGCATTTATTGTTACAGTGCATTTTTGTCAAAAATCAATAAATGAACACATCAAACAGTGGTGCTGGAACGTTAGCGCCAAGGTTCAACGATGGTTTCTTTAACCATTCGTTTTTCTTGCATCAAAATTACATAAAGTAATGGAGCTTGGGGCCTGATATTAGTCTCAACGAAAGGCTTGCATTTTCCATGGAAGAAGAATCTGACACACCACTAATGTGTTGCTAAATTAATTAACATTTCATGATATTGTTTTTGTAGTTCAATGCGGCTTTGTCCATGGCGTCAATGGCAACCAAGTTAGCAAGCGTTAGTGATGATAGCCCAGAGGAAGTCATGCGTACGGCTGAAGGTAACCCATTCTATTTTTTATAAACATTTATATACATATATTCCTAAAAAAGGGGGATTTAGATAATATCAAACCATCAAACAAACACAGAATATTAATATTAGTCCCGAGGCCGTTGTGGCTGAAGGAGGATGAGGATGAGGATAAACCAAGTAAAGGGAAACCCTAAAACACAATTACCTGAGTACGGAGAAGAAGTGAGACAATCTGCACGGTTTTGTTTGCGGTTATCATTTGTTTTCAGATTTACCAAATTCTTGGCGATTTATATATAGATCATATTGAGTTGCATACTAAAATATCATGTTGGACGTTGGGATATGGAAATGAATTTAAAAAAAATTGGTAATATCATTGTCCTTATTAAATATTTTAGGTCTGACAGACGCACTAGGAAATCTTATATCGCAATCTCAGGATATTGTTAATGTAGCACTGGTTGGTGTCAGTGAAGTATCAGACTCTGAAACAACAAAAGACGAAGAGGAAGAGGTCGATGAGTATGCAGCAGGTGCCATCGATCCAGAGTTAGAGGCTGGGATATTAGCTGAAGAAAAGGCTAAACGGGCACTGGCATTAGAGAGTGCAAGTTATGCGGTGAGTCTTGTCAAAATCTTAAAGCAATATTTTAAGGTTATAAATAGATTTCTGTTAGCACAATGAAGAACAATTACTATTAAAGGAATCCACTCAAATATTTTCCCTGAACTTGTTTTGGCAAGAAGAAAGAGCAATGTACCTTCCTATAGTGGAATTGAATTCGTGATCCCGATTTAAGTTCAACAAATGGCAACAACACAAAAGTATAACAACAAAACAAGCACAATCAGTCAATGAAATAAAAAATCGTAGGTATTAAAGGTGCCATGTTGGTATCATTTTACAGTATTGCATGTACAGATAGCACTTAAGTGTTCCATGACGTTTTTCTTGTATGAATCATTTTTCATGAAGTACGCTTAAGCCTTCATATTGCATCATCTTAGTACCATTTTGTACCATTTCCTATCTGTTCATGCATCGATGCTACGGTGAAGTATAGGTCTAATAATTAATATTCCTTATAATTTTTTAATTGAAAGAGAGTCAATCATAAATTTCCTGTTATTGTAGTAAAGCAAATTTAATAAGCTTTCAAATACAGAAAAAATGATGGAAATCGGATGAAAAATAAGAAAGATATGACCAATTTTGTAAGTACGTCTCTTTTTCTTCCATTCCAATGGGATTTACACAGTTAACATTGTTAAGCAAGATATTACATATCACAATTACGGGTTATGGCATTATGATAACAGCTAAGAAGTACTTACAAAATTGGTCATATCTTTTTTATTTTTCATCCGATTTCTAATATATTTTCTGCATTTGAAAGCTTATTAAATCTGCTTTACTACATTAACAAGAAATTTATGATTTGGGGCTTTTATCAAGGTCAAGATCAGTTTTTATCCGTGCACAATTTTTTGATTCACGTTGTAGAGAATTACTTTATAACTGCAAATTCGGAATATATTTCAGGCCAAAACCATCAGCGGTATCACTCAACGGACATTAAACTCTGTAGCTGATGTGCTATGCGGTCAGCAGGTCAGTGGGCAGCCACCAGCCGTCATGGATACAGGCACTATCAAGGCGGAATTCTACGTGGAGGAAGCGGCCAAAATGGCGGGAAGGGAACTCAAAATTGCCGGCGGGTCTTTCGATCTACCTTCTGCGGATCTGCTCTTTCCAAGTTCGGGACAAAACTTGAAACAGAAGGTAAGAAGGGTTTGTTGTATCACTCAAAATCATACTTTTATACCTGATGTATTTTTTCATGCACTTATAGGGACTAATATGATTTGACTGTTTGAATTGTATCACCAACATTATAGCATGTGTTAAAGTTAATGACAATGTAGCAATTTAGCATGAATGATGACATGCAGGATTGAATGTAATATCATTTGCGATTAATGTGATAAAAATGCACCCTTGACCACGACTTCTTCTAATTCCTTGATTCTAGCCACATGTTGCCACTTTCACTTTTTTGGTAGTGGCAATACTGGATCAAGCACTGTTAGAAACCAGGAGAAGTCACCACTAACTCAGTGATGAAGAAGACAACAGCTTGAAGTCGAAACGTCCACAAAACTGCAAATGTTTTGGTCAATCATTACTTATTTTGCTATTATATGTTATAGGTTTTCAATGCTTTGCTTAGTTTATTTATATATTGTTTGAAAAACAATTGGAAGATGATTCAGTTACAATGGGTTCTCTAGAATATACCGTAAACCCTTTGAACGCCGGGGTGACTTTGAACACTTTGAGTTGGTCAAATTAATCAGCCATGTTATCTTACTTATCCTTGATGATATAATCATAAATAATAATAAACTCAATGGTTTAATACCATGGTAACACTGATCCACTTACTTATCCTTGATATTATAATTTTAAATTAATGATTGAAAAGGGGATACTATAAGCAATGTTACATCTTAGAGACACTACCGTAGGTGTTGCTAGTTGTTTGTTATAGTATTAGAAATGTGTTGCCAAATTTATAGCAATTTTCATAGGCGGGAAAAATCTCAATGGTTTAATACCATGGTAACACTGATCCAATGAAATTAAAATTAATATGGTTGAATCAGGAATATAATAGTTTACAATAATAAATGAACATAATTCTGTAAATTTCGAGAAAAAAAAAACTCGATCCTGGGGTGACTTTGAACGCCTATATTTCCCATAATAACACATGCATTTAGCAGGGTAACACGTACCCTTGATTGCTGCTTACAGATTTTCAAGTCTGGGGCACTGTGTTTGCATTATCACCCATTTTTGTATTTTTGTGATCAAAACAATTATATTTCTGTGGGATAATGATATTTTCTAGTTCTAGGAATGTATTTATCTCACTTTGTTCCTGGAAAACTGTGTTACTGTTAAATAAGTCACACCATGCCGGGGTGACTTTGAACAGTACTTAAAACTTTTACAAATATATATTTAACATAACAGCTAGTTCTACAAAAATGTAACATGAGAAAAACCATGTCCCAGGAGGTATTTTGAAAGTAAAATATCAGAAAGTTTTCTATGTTGAAAATAAAAAAAATGGCAAAAACTGAAAAAACGTTCAAATTCACCCCGGTTTACGGTACTAAGAAGTCAACATGACTGTTTATGATAAAGATGTTCTATCAACTATTTTTTTCATTTCAGTTCTATTCCTTTTCATCAAATCCATACGCATTTGACACAAGTTCCCCGGAAGTAGGCACAGAAGGTTCTTTATCCCTCGACTTTGAGAGCGCTGATGGCGGTGGTAAGATGGCTGTAGCTAATCTAACCACCCCGATCTCCATCATCCTTGACAACGGTAAAACAGAACTCCAGAGCACAGAATTAGTGTTCTGGAACTCCACTGTTCATCACAAAGTGGAAGTGGTCACTAATGATACCGATCTGCATTTGATTGTTAAACCCATGAATTCTTCAAGTGCAACTGTGTATGTAAAGTATGGAGAACAAGTGAATACAACAAACTACGATTATGTTTATGAAATCCCTCGCACTCTCTCTGAGGAAGAAACCTGGACAGACCCAGCCATCCAAGAGGAAGCGCGCTATAGTTTGACAGTGCCATCGGGGAATGAGTCTGGAGCTGGTCTATATTTTGTAGCGATTTCCTTGCCAAGTAAGTTAATATGAAAGAAACAAATATGTTTGTAAGAATGTCACAATTATCTTGGTCAAGATGGATTCGTTTTTTAATTGCCATTTAAATTACACGGACCAGTTCTATCAGAGGATAAATTAAAAAATATTAAAAAACAGCAACTCGAAAAAAAAAATAATAAGTATAAAAAAGGAATTAAACAAAAACAACCAACCAACAAGCCAACCAAAAACATCGTGATTTCATTTCGTCGAAGAATGATGTCAAAGATTATTAAAACGTAAATGGAAACTGTATTTTACATTGCATTTATGTAAACATTTTGAAGGTGTTCAAGTTTATGGATTAAAATCGTATAGTTTTGGAACTATTATATTTAAATGATGATTAATCCATTGGCTTGAAGTATGCAGCGTAAATACTGTGATTAATCGTATAAATGAGGGTTGAGAAAAGCTGTTGCCTAGATACTCCCATTCACGGGTTTGGCATTTCGATGTTTTTGGTGTGCTAAATATGATATATCAGAAGAATTTGCAGTAAATAGAAGACACTCTTAGAATCAAATATGAGCTTATCCTGATTCCGGATCAAAATATGATCTGATCCTTTTCGGATCAAATTGATCCTTTTTTGATCAATCTGATCCTTTTGGGGATCATATTTTTGATCCGGAATCAGGATAAGCTCATATTTGATCCTGGCTTTCCAATAATAATAATAATAATAATAATATCGGCTTTTCTATAGCGATTTTCCATTTGGATCATAGATCCTTTTGATCAAACCGCTTATGATTCGCTGCAGGTAAATCGTCACAATCAATTCACTTCATTTAGTGAGTGCTTCCGAATTCAGAGCACAACCTATCGGTACTGAGATTGTAATATTTACCCTTTTTGCAGCTTCCCATAACCTGGGTGGGGCAGACAATGATGGAATTATTATCAGTTGACAGTTTTAGATGCAGGAGGAAGACCGGAGTGCCCGGAGAAAAACCTGCGGAAGCGAGTATGGACTGAAAACCAAATGCACATACAGCGCCGGGACCGGGAATCGAACCCGAGACTCATTGGTGCAAAGCGAGGGAAATACCGCTACACTAACCCGCTTCCCCAAGTGTGTAGGTTCTCTTATTCCATATTCTGTGTGTCATTATTATTTCCAGGAAACCTCAGCATATGGGAGGAGCAGGACGATCTTCCCACCGCAGATTTACCAACAGTAGCACTGGTCAATGACATTGAATATGTCCCCACTGTTGACTTCACTGTGTACTGTGCTGGGTGCAGATACTGGGATGACAAACACGAGGGATGGACATCTGATGGTTGCAAGGTAGGAGGGACTATGAGTCTGTTGAACACAAAAAAGTGAAGTGCTGAATGCTTGTCGCCAAGATAACAGTTCACCCACTATTTTCAAGCAGTCAGTCGGTTTTAGGAGATAAAGAATCAGCTCACAAACTGCTTGGTACAACTAAGGTTATTTTCGACATGGATCTTCAATTTTGTCTTCGACTTTGTCCCCCTTTCACATGTTATGGCATTTAAAAATATGACGCAGAAAGTGTCACTCGTTGGCAAATATAAGAAGAATTGATACATAGCCCAAGTAAAACATGAACTTTATTTTTATTTTTTCTATTTGCAGCCTGGCCCACTCACCAACCGACATTATACTCAATGCCTATGCACCCATCTATCGGATTTTGCATCGTCGTTCTTTGTGCCGCCAAATTCCATCGATTTCTCAACGGTATTTACTAAGTTTAAAAATCTTGGTGACAATGCTGCGGTATTCTCAACATGTTTTGCTCTTTTTGGAGTTTACCTTATTCTTCTTGTTTGGCTGAGGAGAAAGGACAAACAAGACATAATCAGGGTAGGTTTCAGACTTAGTTTGTTTGTATGAATTTACTGTAACGCCCTCAGAATAAGAATATGCAAAGAAAAACATACTAAAGTAACAATACTATATCGTTGCTTTAGGTTGACAACTTCAACAGAGTTGGTGTATTACATTTGTCAATCTGTGATATGCAATTGGAAACGGTGTAAAAAACATTACTAAACAATTCTAAAGATATAATTTGAACAAGATTTATAGCCAATGCACTTGTAACATTTATGTACATAGTTTATGTCATAGTAAGATAGACCTATGTTCTGTTGACATTGGATTGATTTCCTTCTATATAAAAATCAACACGAAAATATGACAATAAAAATGAAATAGGTATATACCAAATCGTAAAATTCGCATTGATAATGAGTGAGGTTACGTTAGCAGAAACACAAGGCGGGCCAACTCACCACAACCTCTATAATATTAAGTACTTCGTTAATAAATAATTAGCTAACGAATGATATCTTAATTTCCATTAATTCAAGTGGGGAGTAACGCCTCTTGCCGACAACAAACCAGATCAGAAGTACTATTACCAGATTACTGTAGAAACCGGCATGCGACCTGGTTCAGGGACGAGTTCAAAGATCGGCTTAATTATATCCGGTGACCTGTTAGATACTGGAGTGCGCATGCTCGATGACAGTAAACGAGAGGTGAGGAAATAATGAAAAGAAATTTAGATGCCTTATAGAGGCACTATTTTCAAGCAGCTGTATATCGGAGGGGGAAAGGGGGTAGGACCATTTCCTCTGCACCTTAAAGGAGTCAACAAGACCACTACACTGTAACTGAATTGTGTTGTTCCCAAAAATAAAACAATGGCCTGTTATATAGAAATACAAAGTTATCGTTAGAACAATAAATGTTAGCAATCAAAACATATGAACGCAGAAGTTCAAATGATTTTTAATAAAAAAATCACTACTATGACAAACAGGGACAATATAGTTATAACTTTATTCTTATATAACTTCTAGGAAATTTATGAATCGTATGAATACTGTTACTTTGAAAAGATATACGTTTGTTCACATTTTCAACATGTTCAAGGAGTTTTTAAGTAATGCAACAAGTTATCGTATTTCTGTAATGCCTTTCGAATGTGATTACTTTGAAATATTGTGCTTAAAGATGCAATGATTCCATTAACCATATAAGTCGATATATATCGTGATATAAAGAAGTCTATTAGATTCAGATTGCCATTAGGTTATTCCCAGTAGATGAAAGGGCTTGAATTATTACATTTCTTGATCCATGTGGGCGGTACAGGAACTTGTTTTCATTTCTACCTCTATATAAAGACATGTTCTGTTTGAAGAGATATCCAATTCATTTTTTATTTCCTGTGTTTCCCAAGAGTGATATAGCATTCTTTTCATTTTCAATACCAGTCTAGTAGCTATGCTAAACAATCTCTTGAATGGAAACCTCAAGGTGTTTTGATGAAACCCTATTAACAGTTTTGAAGTCATTTACCTTTATGTCGATATGTTGGAGGTATATATGTAAATAGACGATGGCAATATTACAAATGAACATGAACTTTTTGCATTGAGAGAGGGATAGAATGCTAAAGGCACAAAGTCCTATATCAAAATGACATTTGACAACATGCAAAACCTTGATAGCGGTGTTTGGTTGTATATTTTCTTGTTAAAATATGACCTAAGTGTCAGTTTATAACATTTATGTTAAACTAGTTCTAATTATGAAATGGCATTCCTGTTCCGAATCACGAAATTCTAGAACAGATGAAAAACACAGAAACGAAGCTCTTAGGTTCAAAGAAGAGGAAAAATCACCAACATTTGATATGTGATTTAGACTTTGCCATATTCATCATTGTTCATGGAAGCAATATAAACTTCTCATAATAAGTGTGGAAACTTTTTTTAGCCGCCTATATCTCATTTGTTTGAATCTTATGCACTATTTAATTAGCTAACAATCTCTTCTTTAAAATGACACCAAATTTATAACAAGAACTTGCTTTATGGCTGAGTAAATGCACTTTCTTAGCAGGTGGGTCATAGACAGCGTGTGACAAAATTAACTGTAAAACTTTTAACATTATCCTCACCTTTTGTTATTCAAAAACAAAGCTAAATTCATTCATCCATTTATTTACTGATTTATCCTATAGCATCACAATCAACAAGATGACACAGATACTCCTCAATTTTGTCAAACGCTGTATGTGACCTACTGGCTAAGAAAGTGGAATTACTCAGCTATAAAGCAAGCTCTTGTTACAAATTTTGTGTCATTTTAAAGAAGAGATTGGTAGCTAATCAAATAATGTATCACATAGATGGATGAACAGGATTCAAACAAATGAGATATAGGCGGCTAAAAAGTTTGCAAACTTTTTTGAGAAGTTTATATATCATTTAAAATAATAATAACAACAACATGAACAACAGCAAGAAGAAAAAGAAGAAGGAGAAGATCTAAGAAGAAGAAGAAGAAGAAGAAGAAGAAGAAGAAAATAAAGAAGAAGAACAACAACACAAACAAAGAAGCAAACAAGCAAAAATAGAAACTAAAAGCAAATTTAACAAAACAAAGCAAAAGACAATAAATGCGTCGGAAACATAACCTGTTGTATTTTTTTCAAATACTATCTTTTAAATTAAATAGTTTAGGACCAAAAGTGATTCAAACTGTATTTTGCAAACAAAAATAGACATTTGTTATGTTGATCGTATGCTGTTACATAAAAAACAAATTACTTGTGAAGAATGATGAGAAAGAGAAATACGCATCGTCTGCTAAGACATTGATAACAATTAAACAAATCACAAACAACCCGTTCGAGCTAAGATGTCATTTACTTTAATATTCTGGCAAAACGGGTATTTGAACCCCGGACCTCTTGCTAACTGGACAAATGCTCTAACTATTGAGCTATCTGGCCCTCAGATACACCGATTGTTTTATTTATTCTAGTACTTGTGTCATTGTTTCCAGGTATTTGCAAGAGGCAGTGTGTGTCATTTCCTACTGGCAACAGATGATCATCTAGGCCCCTTGTCCTATCTCAAGATATGGCACGATAACTCGGGTGAAGGAGACATGGCTGGCTGGTATTTATCCAAAGTCGCCATATTGGATATTCAAACTGGAGAACAGTAAGTATATAATCTTTGCAGCGACGAGTAAAACGTACATAAGCTTGATCATAAGCTTAGCAAGCACATAAATAGTGTTCCACGGTCAAATTACATCAGTTCATGCGGATTGCAAAAATAGTCACATATACATTTACCGGTATACCTATGTACATACATGCTTCTTCACAGTTTTGTTTCTTTTAATGATTTAGGGAGCGAGTTCCAGAGCATGGGTCCGCTAGGGGCGAATTCCATGATTAGAAAATATTTTTTGTTTTTTGTTATATTAAGGTCATTGACATGTCTTGTTTAATAGTTGTGGACGTCGGAGCGTTTTCCTCTGGCTCGGCTGCTGGATATCCGGCTTTCAATCCAAAAGATAACAAGTAGTTGTCAGTAGTAAGGTTTAACTACTTGTGTCTCATTGTTTATAGATTTTTCTTCATCTGTGAGAGATGGTTGGCAGTTGAGTACGATGATGGAGCCGTTGACCGTCTCATTCCCATAGCAACCAAATCGGATATGATGCAATTTACACAACTGTTCTATTCGGGGTCTCGTGAAAAACTTTTTGACGATCACCTTTGGTTTTCGCTGTTTACTCGCCCAACGCGAAGGTAAGCGGAGTAGAGAGCCTACCAAGCATTTGACTAGATTTCACGTTGTATAAAAAGCAAACGAGGATGCCACATGGTGTGAATAATTATCTTATCAAGCATCTTGAGCGCATCTTTAAATATTATCATTTTTGGCTTTGAAATACCTGCGATTGATTTGAATCATTAACAGATACATAATATAAATGATCTTAATGCTTTTCTAATACCAATGATTTGGGTCACTTACCGCTGTGTTAATATCCTTGCGGCTCGGATTAATTTTCTGACATATCCTTGTTCTTTGCAGCACATTTACCCGTGTCCAGCGTCTTTCATGTTGCCTATCGTTGCTCTACTGCAGCATGATTGCCAACGCGATGTTCTACCGATCCGAAGAAAATGTTGAAAAGCCAAGCGCAGTACGGCTTGGCCCATTTGTCTTCAGCGGACAACAGATCTTCGTCGGGTTCATTAGTGCCCTTGTGGTCGTGCCAATCAATGTTGCCATTGTGCAAGTCTTTAGAAAATCTAAACCCAGCAAAAAGGACACACCTAATGCAGCACTTCCTGAAGACGCGCAACGAAAACTTGACGAACTTGATAATCCGTCGAAAAAGAAGAAATCAGATAAATCAGATAAGGATTCGAAACAGAAGAAGCTTTCTAAAAAGAACAAAAAGGAAACAACAGATGAAAAGAAAAGATCATCTCAGAAGAAAATCCCAGAAATTGTTGAGCCACCATTTCAATACTTTGAATCTTCAACACCGCAGCAGGTGATAACTCAAGAACAACTTGCGTTGGCGTTAGCTTACAAACCCAAGATACAGCTGGAGATGATAGATGGTACGGAAGAATTCCAATGTAATGCAAGTACAGAGACACTGGCGGTGGACGACATGGTATCATCGATTTCCAGGTCGACCTCTAGAGAAAGTGTTTATCAACTTGAGGAAGATGATGTAAAGCCTGAAAAATCTGATAAACATGTCACCAAAAAGAAAGAAGAATTTATGCTGCCTCATTGGTGTGTTTACATTGCCTGGTTCTTATTCGCTATATCTTGCCTGGTGTCGGCTTTCTTTACAATCTTGTATAGTTTGGAATGGGGAGCTGAGAAAGCCAACGAGTGGCTGACAGCGATGCTGCTGTCTTTCTTCAATTCTGTGGTCCTCATACAACCAGTTAAGGTATGAAAATAAGGATTCTGAGAGGTGAATGTTCTAAGGGTCAAAACATAGTCGGCCTTCAAACAAAATTTTCGCTACCAAACATTTGGTCGTGACGTCAAAATGACGATTAACTTTAAATAAAATAACTTCAACACCGAGTTGAGACCAAATAAAACTTCACGCTTAATTGCACATGTGGTAAATTGCCATATAGGCGAAAGCGGACCTACGTCATACGAAGGGCATACGCAGGGTATACGCAGCACAATGATCTAAAAATAACTCGCGTTGGACTTCGTTCGCGGTGAAAACAATCAATACTTCAGCCAGGGATCCCTTCATTTTCTTTCTTTTTTAGCCAGACGAAAATCTGTGAAATGATGAGCTGTTTGTCATTTTGTTGTGACTTGAATACCACACGCCTCATATGATTTGGAATCGAAATATTTTGACATTTTGCTAAAAATCAATCGAAGTTTCCGCGAGCCGGCATTTTCTCCATTGAGTTGAATGGGAAGTCGGCAAATGTTTTCACCTCGCTATTTGGATAAACGTCCCGGATGTAAACAAAACGCCCGATGTCCGCTCCTGCCTATACTTTACCTCAAATGTTTGTTACCGGATTATACTTTAAATTCGATCGCAAATATTTGGTGACGTCACGAACAAATATTTGGTAATGAAATGTTGTTTGAAGGCCGACTATGTTTTGACCCTTTTTCATATGCTCAGAAGGGTTGGGATAATAATGGTGAATGTATGCATGCATGAACTAGCATAATATTGGTTAGTAAATTAAGTCCTCCCTACCATGGTGGTATACAATTGTAACTGGTATTTCTCCGATTCAGATTCAGATTTCATTTGTTTCAGTTTCAGTTTATTTTTCTCCATGAATACAAAATAAGCAAAATGTGTCCGGGTAACGACCCAAGTTCCGCTGGTTCCAAAGAGGACCGTATTTAAGACAAACAATGAACACAAAATTGGTGGAATGAAAGCCTATTTGAGACCATAAATCTACCATATCAGTTCGAATGAACACCCGATCCAGGACCATACCTTTTCAATGAATACCCTATCTGAGACTGTGCAACCGTGCACAAATGTAACGAAATAATTATTAAAAGAAATAATAGCTACGATGTAACTGTACACCATTTGAACACTTTTAAGAAGTGTTTCTAGGTATTTAAATCACCTAAATTGATACCCTATTAGAGACTTAAAAGCCACATTTGATACCCTATGTGAAACTCGCAGAGTATCAAGTCGATTTTGATACCCTATATTGCAAGTCTCGAGACCTGTTCAGGTTTCACCCTTTTGGGAACGCGGATGGTTACCCGGTCAGAATACTCGTTACACCACCCCAGCCCCGTGGTAAAATCAAATCTTAGAAATACCTTAATACGCTTACCCGAATACATGACATACGGTATTTAAAGCAAATTAAACTCCCAAAGTTTTAAATAATACAAAACAAGAAGTGTCATTTTAAACAGCTCTCAACATATTGTATGCCTTGGCAAATAAGAAAACTGCTACGCGATTCTTGCAAGCTCATGGAAAAAATCATCACCAGCGTTCTTTAAAGGACGGAAATGAATATGTTGATTTTGGAAATAGGTTAGATAAGAACCATGTTCCCGATAAGATATTTAATCCTTATGTAAATATATCTATTTTTATAGAAAAGGAGATATCTACAACCGGTTATAAAATCTGCGTAATAAGTGGGTCGCCAACAACTTATTTCAATTTCTTGTAACAATACTATTAAAATTGAATAAATAAGCTCCTTGAATAAATGGGACAGTAATACTTTCATTTGAAAGCGATTATTAGTAAGTTTATGTTGGTTCAAAATAAAATAAATTGCGTCGACAATTTTTAGATGTTTATATCACAGATTTGAGAGAGCTTGTGATCTTGGCAATTAGAAATAATCGGAGAAGGATTTATTATTACGACCACTGAGGGTGTTTGTAAATATGAATGGCTGTTTTAATATATCCCCATCCTTATGGGTGTTTACGTATGCTACAAATCTTTGTGTACATTATATAATTGCAATGTATTTACTCATCATAACAGAGGCTTGGTGAAAAACAATTCCACAAGATGTTTAGCATCACATACGAAAAAGTACTGTGCACTGATTTTTCATCACCAAGCCTTCGTTATAACTAGAAAAAACAACAACATCGGAATCGTTTATTTATAGGTTAATAAATGCGCATTTCATACGCGAGTGAAATCAGACAAAATCAATGCACGCGCGGTCAATTTTGATGCGTCCAATTCACGAGTGTATTGGACAGCAATCAAAATTGATTTTGTCTCATTTCACAAGCATTATGAAATGCAAATTTATTAATCTTATTCATACACGACAGAAAAATAATATTGTATCTTTTTTGAA
>JXSR01S073485.1:33809-44673 GCA_000969725.1 Ophiothrix spiculata
ACAGAAGCCTTTTACACCACTTGTAACGCAATCGAGCATATCATCAAAACCATTGAACCATATCACCTGATTGTCATACACAAAATAGTCTATGACCTGTACATAATATTTCAATTTAAATTTTGTGATTGCATTGTATTTTTTCAAAGTTATAACCCGTCGAAGCTAGGAGTTAAAATTCTTTCTGGGACACACTGTACACAACGGTATTGAGTACACATGTACATGAGGCTTACTTAGCTTTAGTATGTACTAAGCCCGGGGCCGCTCCGGATGGCAATTGGTACTCGTGCTCATCATAAAAAATGGCGTAAAAGGGTCTGATTTTGCCCCATCAGTGGCGTCTACGTTTTTGGAAAAAGGGGTCGTTTTAGCACAATTTACGCCATTTAGGGTTGTAAATTCAAGCTACCTCCATCACTCAAAGTCACTTTTCACTTTATATCACTCAGTTGAGTATCATGGTGAACACGTTCTGCATAAAATTGTCTAAAAAAGAGAAATAAGCATGGCTCCATGTAATTAATCGAAAAACTTCAATTGTATACATCATCTTGCGCCATTTAGGGGTGTATTTATTCATTCAACAATTACGCCATTAAAGGTCCAATTTGGAGGCGCTCTGACGAGCATGAGTACCACTTTAGTATCTGAGCGGTCCCCCGGGGTACTACGGCAGAAAGATAGAATAGGCAATCTTTAATATTATCCCTGGGTACTATTCACGTGGCTACAGGCTTGCACAGTTAAAATTAGTTGGTCATTCTTCGTAAAAAATTAGTCATATTCTCAAAAAAAATTAGTCTTTAGATTAATGACCAATATTTCAGTCAGGAAGACCAATTTCAGAAAGGTAGACAAATCATATGAAATGAAATACTAATTACAATTCTGCAAAGACTAATCACAATTTACGGTGGAAGACTAATTGGAACTATGCATACTTACTAATGCAGCTATTTCGTTAACTTCGAAATGACCAACTGACACGAAAATGACGAATTGAATGACTAATATATTGATGAAAGACTAATCATGAACTCGGATGTTTTAAACTGGACCATGAACTGGACAAATTTGGGCCGACAGGCTTTTGACTAATTTTGGGTGACGGGTTTCCCGATTTGATTCACCGGGCGAACGAGTCGTTTGCGTGAGAACACAACTGATAGTAGTAGCTGCCCGGGAGTGGCTGTCATTTTCTAAACATTGTGTAAGGTAAGTCTATGATTTATGTATCTATGAACTCATGCAGTAATGATTTTTGATTCGAACTAATACCATACTTGAATTCTGGGGTGAATCTAGACTAGTCGAATCCAAACTCATGTGCCCCAACATCACTGTATAGATGTAAGCTTATAAGCTTCATGGCTTACGCTAGTCATGCTAGTCCGAGTTTGCACTGTTGCACAGACATCTATTATTGTATTTGGTACTGATAAATGTCTGAGACTGAAGCTAGGGTTAGGGTTAGGGTAAGCTTATAAGCTTACATGTACAGTGATGTAGGGGCACATGAGTTCGGATACGACTAGTCTAAATTAACCCAAAAATTCAAGTATGGTATTAGTTCGAATCAAAAATCATTACTGCATGAGTTCATAGATACATAAATCATAGACTTACCTTACACAATGTTTAGAAAATGACAGCCACTCCCGGGCAGCTAACTACTATTTATTTGACTAATTATTTTTTTCAGAAGGACTAATTAATTTTCGAGCAGGACTAATTGTAATTTGTAAAAGACTAATCTTCAGATAAATTAGGCTTCTTATACCATTTTTGATTAGTCATGTTTAATTAGTCATTTTATCAGAGGCTGGACTAATCTTACCCTTGGAATGACTAACCAAAAATTAGGCTTCTTATACCATTAAAATGACTAATTTTTTTTAGTCATATGACCAATCGATTTTAACAGTGCACGGTGGAATCATGGTATAATATCCAGTACCATGCAAAGGGCAGATGGCCTTTTCTGATATAGAATTTGGAGATGGTGTTAGAAAGTAGTTAATATATACTACCAATAGATACAACTCAATGCTTTTTGACTTGTTGTATCTGCATGTTGAAAGTTAGATCACCCTGTATTTGATTTAGTTTAGCACTTTTATTATAGTGAATAACTTGATGATGTTATTTTGACATGTTTTTCTCATTCATGACCATTTTCCTGCAGTAAAAGATGAACCTGCCGAAACCAATCCGATGGATTTGATCGATTCTCGTCTTGATCGCTTGTTAGACTATATGACGAAAAACTATGACGATATCAAAGACATTTCACCCGACGGTCAAGCAACCGATGGAACTGCAACAAGCCTCTGCGGAATAGACGTAGAAACTGTCGCTAGCCCAAAGCCAAGATCGGCGCCAAAAATACGCACCAAGCCGGTATTATTAGGCTGAAAATATCCCGAAGATCAAACAAAATGTCTTTCAAATTTAACAATAGAAAATTGCATTGGATCATTAGATAAATGTATGTGTTGATGAGCTGAAATAATTAATGAATATGTATTTATAACAAGTGCATATGTTTTAGATGAAACAATGTGTATTCAATTTGTATTATAGAAATATATTTATATATATTTATGTAGACTTACACGTAAAGTATTTTGGAAAAAAATATATCGTCCTGCTGTTGGTAACACATCAATTGTATATAGAGATGTTCATATATACAATCTATTATAGTACAATGATATGTGTACATAGTAATTAAATCATGACTATTCAATTGCTAATTCTGACAAAATTTAGTAAAAACGAACACATTGACCACATGTATATTAGTTCAATAAACCAAGTGGTTCTTTAAGCACAGTACTTATGATTTCATTTTGATTAGCTTTTCACTACTCTACTGATCCTTCGTTATAGCAAGATTTTGAAACGGACAATGTGTTGCTGCGACCAAATGGTTGAACCGTTTTTAAAAAGCAATTTCTTGGATATTTACATGCCACTAACACATGGTTGTCCCGACACTTATAATTATACATGACCATGCAAGTAACTCTTGTACGAGCTCTATTTTTTTGATGGTCAGCCCACCATTGAATGATTTGTTATACACATATTGGTGAATGAAACTGAAAAATCTAAGCTGAAACTGGTAACTATATCAGACAAATACTGCATGTACGTATTGTTCTTCAAAGAACTTAGCATCAATAAATGGTGTAATCATATGTTCATATCTACATTTTTCAGTTGCAGAATTAAGACTTGGTTTATGATAAGTAATTTGAAACAAACGACACTAATCCCTTTAAGTGTATAGTGTGCTGAATCAGAGGTTTTTCATTCAATAAAAATGTTTCATTCATTTTTCACGAACGAGTAATTAGATGACATATTATACTTCACCATAATGTGAATCGGTTGAATGTATATACGTAATAGAAGTATAGACATGTACGTGAATGTACGTAATAAAAGCAGAAACACATTTCCCCAACAGATGTTATCATGTTTTACTCTTCCTCTCTTGTCTAATGCTTTATCACGACTTATTGATTTTGCAAACGAATTGATAAATCAAGACATAAAAACACGTATCCCAGTGTTAAGTTATTATTATATACTTTTTGCTATAATTATTCATCAAATCGAAAAGTTATCGATGCCCCCAAAAGCAAGACTTTTATTATAGATAAAGAAACGTTTTCAGAATAGACATGACAAAATTTTACCGTAGTTTTGGCAAATGTGTATTATTTGATGTTAGGCAAAACTGAGGTTTTTAATGAAAGAAAATAAGTGATTTGACCAATTTTATATTCCATTTGCAATTCATCGAAAAAATATATCTCTTTGAAGAGATTATTCAACCCATTAAATAAAAATCATATTATCTTTATTCAGCTCTTATCAACAACTAACAAAAAAACTTACTTTCAAAAATGCAACGATTTCGTTTTCTTTTAAATTCTAAATAATTTCGTACGTAATGCAAACGGTAGCTAGCATATTCCTGTATTTTCTGTCCAATGTGATTGTTTGGAAATCCTTTACTTCAAACGATGCACTGAATCTATCATCGATAAGTCGATATATATGGTGATATAAAAGTCTATTAGATTCAGATTGCTATTAGGTTATTCCCAGTAGATGAAAGGGCTTGAATGATAACATTGCCTGATCCATGTGGGCGGTACAGGAACTTGTTTTCATTTCTTCCTATATATAAAGACAAGTTCTGTTCGAAGAGATATCCAATTCATCTTTTATTTCCTGTGATTCCCAAGAGTGATATAGCATTCTTTTCATTTTCCTTTCAATACCAGTCTTAGTAATGGTACTAAACAATCCCATTCAATATAAACCTCAAGGTGCTTTTATGATACTCTGCCGAAGTCATTTACCTTATGTCGGAGATATCTATGTAAATAGAAGGTGGCAATAGTATAAATGCACAAGAATTCTTTATATAATAGGGAACAGATAACTGTCATAGAGGATTATCGTGGTATATCAAATTGACATTGGACATCTTGCTACGTAACAAAAACAGATACATTTTTGGTTGTATTTTTCCAAAAAATCCATTGGAAAAATACGGCCTTATTTATTTCCCCGTATGGTCATATTGGTTTCTGGGTTGCATGGTGCATACGTCAAGATTTATAGAGTATAGGCACAGATGTACCCAGACAACCAAATGGAAAATGCAGCCTCCTTGAAGCATTTTACACTTGAAATGAAAAGAATCAATAGTTCGAAACAAATACAATTTTATTTCGAAATTTGGTTCCATGCGGTCAATCAATTAATTTGCTATATCACGTTCTAGGATTTAAAACAATTTATTACATTTTCAATATGAAAAAAAGGTCAGAACAGTGTACAAGACTAAGAGACCAAATAATATCTAAACAATAACAAAGGAATATTGCGACTACATTCTCTTTAGATGTGGATATTTAAATCATCAGTGATGTGCATACCATTGTTGTAACTCCTTGGATGTTGATAATTAGACAATAATAAACTGCGCACCATCTTTTTTGAGTTCATTGTTTAATATCGGAGGTGTTTGTTTTGGGCAGAGGTACTTTTCTGAGGGAGCGTAGCTCCCGAAGAAAAGTACCGAGGCTCAAAACAAACACCGACGATTTTAAACAATGACCGAATTAAAAGATGGTGCAAAGTTATTATTGTCATTAATAACCGTCTTTCGACATTTTTAATGCTTTTATGCGTGATTTTATATAGAGATGGTCAACACGCCAACGGTAAAAATCGAATTTCCGAGGGTAATTTTAAGTGGCAAAAAAAATGTGAAACACCTTTTTTTTCCTTGATATGTTTTGTAGAGCCGGTGTTCTACCTCAACAATGAAAAATAAAAAAATCAATTATTCAGGATATTTTGATAATTTGGGGTCAAAAACAGCAGAAGTCACATTTGAAACTTATTGGTGATTGATGGCGACATATGGCTAAATAGAAATATAAAACCCCTTGTGACAAATAATACATTAAAATAATAATAATTACACTCTGAACACGGTTATGAAAGAAAAATTGAAAAAAAGCAAATAGTTTTTGAAATAGGGCCATTTTTCACTTTTTTTCCGGAAAAAAACTAAGTCCATAAAAATGTCATATGCGCATGCGCAAGGACCGTTCCATTTGTGCAATAGGGATTAAAAATACACCCATGTTCATCATCAAAGTAAATGCTTTTTACAAATATAATAAATACTCCGTATATTACTTTGTTTATAGTTCACATGTTATTAATAAATCAATTCAATTATCGTCTGAGCCTGAAGGTAATCCTTTTTATGGTACAACACAAAATCAAAACCACCATTCAGTCCGATTACCCCAATCAGACTCCACCATGTGTACGAATAATGTTAAGTATTTTCCTAACTTGTATATTGGCTCTTTGCAAGTCATCATGGTCTGAGCGTATCGCTGTTAATCGATTGCCGTGTAATCTTCCCGTGGTATAACTGCTATCTGGCCGATCATGAGTCTTGCGTGTGCGGAAAGGTACAAAACGTTGGGATTTCTAGGGCGTTTATCTATATGATTTGAAGTTGACATTTTAAGATTCCTCTTCAAAATACGGTCATTGTCATATGCGAATCCTCTACATTTGATATTATTCCCCTTTTTTAGACAGAAAAAATTTATTTTCCAATTATTTAAAGGTATTTGAATAATTATTTTTAAACATTTATAATCTCTAGTAAGTCCTCTCGGAGCCTCACGATTTCTGAAAATTTATTTTGATCATAACTTGAAAATTAATGAAGTAAACTATATAAAAGTATACATTTTTAGAAAGGGAATTTTACAAGGAATCTATTTATTGCATCAGATTCTGAATTTAAGAACTCGCTTTTTCGTAACTCACCAAAAACGAGTTAATTTGCCAACATTTTTTGAACAAGCCTAGGAAAAATATTATTCGGCCAAAATGTTCAAAAAAAGGTATAAGTCATCTATATCGATGGTTCTAGGGAATGTTTTCTCAATTTTTTGTTTAATTCCCTAGTTTTGAAAATGTTGGACAGGATAGGCCAAAAATTCATTTTTTTCAAAAAATCATGATTTTGGGGCATTTTTTGGCCCTTTTTGGCCAATTTTGTAAAAACTAAGAAGTTAATCTAAAATTTGAGAAAAATTCCCTAGAACTATCGATTAAGATGAATTTTACCTATTTTGGAAGATTTTTGCCAAATAATACTTTTTTTAGGCTTGTTCAAAAATTTTTGGCAAAATAACTCGTTTTTGGTGAGTTTCTAAAAAGCGAGTTCTTAAAATTTGAATTTAATGCTAGAAATGCATTCCTTGTAAAATTTCCTTTCAAAAATGTATACATTTATGTAGTTTACTTTATTAGTTTTCAAGTTATGATAAAAACAATTTTTATGGATTGTGAGGCTCCGACCTCCCTTAAAATAGCATCCGATTTAACAACATTGAATATGTTACACTCTAATAAACTTAGAAATAAACCCGAGATCTGACCGAAATGAAAACTCAACGCTTTTAAATAGGGGAAGATTTTTGCCTAGCAGGCAATGGTATCGTATCACTGCCAAACCCACATCAGCGTAAAAAAAGAAGCTCGATAATTGAAGTACAATAAACACTAACAGCAGGTAAGTCATGTTGTGTCAATGCAAATGAGTTGCATTCACTTTTTATGACAGAGTGACATTTCCCAATATGTATTATAACCGTCCTCGGGCGTATATCTGGTTGACCAAGTGTCGCCACTGATTTCATGTTAGATAAAAATGACGATATGCGATTTTCAATTATTCTTTTTAATTACTTCTGATTCTCCAATAATCGTGAAATTTGCAGGATTTCATATTTTTACTATGTAGTTTGAAAATATTAAATAATACATACATTTTTTTGGTGTTTCGCTCAACTGTAGTGTGGGAATATATTGACCACCTCTATTTTATAAAGAAATGCTTTATTAAACTTAAAGATCTACTTATCCCTATAAGAGAATTTTGATCAGTCCAGGCATGACGATCATCGCGAAATCTGATACACGCACGTGTGTGTGTTGCATACGCGCGCTTTATTGGCGTTTTATGAGAAAAAGCATTAAGGCGCTAATGACATCACATACGCAGGTCATTATAAGAAGTCATTGTTACCTGGTTATGACCGCGCAGTTGTTTGCGTAAATGTAGAAATAATCTTACCATCTTTTTTGAGGTCATTGTTTAAAATCGGAGGTATTTGTTTTGGGTCGAGGTACTTTTCTGAGGGAGCGTAGCTCCCGAAAAAAAGTACCGAGGCACAAAACAAACACCGACGATTTTAAAAATGACCGAATTAAGTTGAGTGATCGTATGGAATGTCTATCTGTAGTAGACTGATAAGCAGGTGGTTGAATGTGTTTGCCACGCTCGACAGAGCCAAGCGAATGCTTGGAAGCAAAGCACAAAATGATCCTTCAACATGTTCAACGCCCCTCAATTTACAAAAATAGGGTTGTGGTGAACGTGGAATGGTCCCCGGCGGTATGTGACATCTTGAAAACCTTTTAAGATGTCATAAGTCGCCAGGAACCATTTCACGTTCACTAAAACCCTATTTTTGTAAATTGAGGGGCGTTGAAGGATCATTTTGTGCTTTGTTTCCAGGCTTTCTCTTGGCTCATTCAAGCGTGAAAAAGACATTTAATCCCCTGCTTATCAATCTACTACAGATAAACATTCCATATGACCGCTGAACTTGAATAGAGTAGTGACCTTGAACAAGGCGGGGTTAAATCAAATTTGACCTAAAAATCACGTTTTTGACTAATTTTTGTTGTTGCCCCCTTACCAGTACATGAGAAAATTGATCACATTCGGAGTTCCATTTCACAAACAAATTCATGAAATTCTCGCCAAATTAGCGTAAATTTTCGGAGAAAATTTCAATATTTGTATAACTTTCGACTCAAAATTTGGGGAATTTGGTATATGGATGGGTCCCTTTTTCTTGAAAATGGGTATATGCACGGATGGTACTTCAAATTTCCCAGCGGCACACCCCTACCAAAACCAAACTTGAGCACCCCCCCCGGGGTATTCCCAGTAGATGAAAGGGCTTGAATTATTACATTGCATGATCCTAGACCCGAAACGTGTCCCTCCTACTAGAGGGACACGCAACAGTGTATTGAACCTGCCCACGTACGAGTTTTTCATTGAACATGATTGAAATACAGGCAAATGTGGCGACTCAACAATATCTATTTTATACAAAAATGATCTATTATGCCTTTGGAATACTACCGTGAGTATTTTAAAACACTAGACTAATTTTTAAATCAACTTTTGGCAACTTTTTTTGTAAAAGCACATGGTCGCCGCCATCTTGGATTTTGACCAACTTTTATCAAAAAAATGCATTTAAACTCAACTGAAGCTGATATTGGCCTGTTATACGTTGTTAAATACTAATGACAATATACTGGCATACTTTTGGTAAATTTATATGCTCTCTGAAAGAAGATATTGACTTATGAAATTCGTCTATAGAGAAGGTCAATGGACATGTTAGTCACCTTCTTGTGAGCTCGGAAGGTGACGCAGGCACTAGCATGATCCATGTGGGCAGTACAGGAACTTGTTTTCATATCTACCTTTGTATAAAGACAAGTTCTATTTGAAGAGATATCCAATTCATCTTTTATTTCCTGTGTTTCCCAAGAGTGATATAGCATTCTTTTCATTTTCCTTTCAATACCTGTCTAGTAGTGGTACTAAACAATCCCATTCAATATAAACCTCAAGGTGCTTTTATGGTACTCTACCGAAGTCATTTACCTTTATGTCGAAGATATCTATGTAAATAGAAGGTGGCAATAGTATAAATGCACAAGAACTCTATAATAATAGAGAACAGATAACTGCCATAGATGACCACAGGACACTGTGGTATATCAAATTGACATTGGACATCTTGCTACGCACTATACATTTTTGGTTGTATTCAATCAACCAATCAATCAATCAATGATACAAGTACTTGCATAACATGCATACCCTATTTAGGCCTAGTATCCATTGGCTGTACCCATATTCCATGTGCACTGCTCTCGTTTTCTATTGTTAGTAATTGTGCGGCGCAAAACAGACAATAAACTTCGTTCTGCTTAATACTATCAATGGGATAATTAAAGTTCCTATTCAGTTTGTTTTCATGACACATTCGAATTGTACACTATTTCCAAAGTAAAATGACACCAAGATCACATTTGTAGGTCAAGCGGTTCCGGAGATATGACAAATTTTGTCCGAAAAATGTGGCGCTATTTGGACGTGGCCGAGTGGTTAGATCTCCGGACTTATGATTCTATGCTTAAATAGATTTGTGGGTTCGAACCCCGCCTAATCCACTTGACTGCAAAACGGCGAAAAGTAAAATTGTTCCGTCTACTCAGATCTTTCAGGTAATGACTGATTTCCCTAGACGTAAAACGTTGTTTGTAAATAAAAATTGGTATCGTACCCCTGGGGCTCAGGGAAGAACAGAAGCTACATGATAGAATCTGACTGAGTTACCCAGGTTAAATAAGAAAAAACAAACAAACAAACAAACAAACAGACACTTTTTTGGAGACATCCTGTGTCATCCAGGGATTACAAAAGTATTGAGATATCTCCGACCAGGGTGGTAGTCTGGGGTTTTGATCGACTGCTGTGAAGTTCAAGAGGTGGTTTCCAAAAAGTGTCCTTCATAAATTGAACAATGGATCTGTCTCCTTTAAAATAGTTGTTTACTTTTTGCCTAAAAATGAGTGAATCACATCGGAAAATGCATTTTTGTACAACGCGCTTGCTTTACCGCAGAATGGGGCTTAATTTGAGTTTTGACGGCTACCACTGGTCCATTTTACACACGGAGCCGCTCATTTATGAAAACATACGAACATTCAATAAACTGTAATATTCTTGTTTCATGATTAAAAACTAAAAAGACCCCCTCAATATTAAAAGAAACTCTTTTTTTTTCAGATAACATTTTTAATTATATTAAACATTTTTGAACCCCTCAATGAAGAGTTTAAAGTGAAGGTACTTGAACGTAAATTTCAACCCAGCACGGATTTTTCTACACTAATTGACATCCCTACATAATAGTGATCATATCAGTGGCCTTGTTACGGCAGATGATTCCTATATGACCTGGCAGCACCAACAATCAACATGTTCATACTTGGTGAGCACCAGGTAATTGGAATATCTGATATGATCACTAAGTAGAACGAAGTTTATTGTCTGGGTTGTGCCGCACAATTACTAACAATAGAAAACGAGAGCAGTGCACATGGAATATCATATCAATCATCATATCAACTTTATTTCCAT
>JXSR01S073485.1:50072-68795 GCA_000969725.1 Ophiothrix spiculata
ACCCAATAAATCAATCAATGATACACTGTACTTGCATGACATGCATACCCCATGAAGGAGTCTATTTGTACACGGGACCAACGGCTTTACGTGACTTCCGAACCACGGAGCAAGTAGAGTAAAGTTTATTGCACAAGAAAACAAAGAAACGAAAACCGCCCGGCCCGGGGCTTGAACCCACAACCTCTGTATTACGAGACCCGGGCTCTAACCGCTCGGCCACTCTACCCTTATAATGCCATTCAAGTAGCTCAGGATTTCATATTATTTCAAGAGTGAATGTCTCGGCAACATTTTCAAATTACCATAACTTTGGCAAATGTATGTGCATATTATAGTGTATTAAAATTAATGAAATGTCTCCCATGTCCAATTTAAAATTTATGCCTCTGATTTTCATCTAAAATTATGCACTAATAAAAAAAAAATTGAGACCTAAAACGTCTGAACGTTTCTTGAATCCACGTAAAAGCTTGCTTCAGTATTCTTTAAAACAGATAGGACAGAGATGGAAAGCCAGGTAAACACGGTGAACGTTCCATGCGCTTTCCGTAATTACGATTGTTTATAACTGTAAGATAAAATGTTAAAATAACATTGTGTTACTCAACTTACTTTCGTGTCCTACTGGTGAAATATTTGTATTCGGAAACACACGTTCCGAGTTGAAGTCCTGCAAATAGCAGTTTTTGTTTCTAATTTGAATGCAATTTAGTTACACAGTAGATTAATTCCCCTTCAATTAATCACTTTCACAAAAGGTAATCCTTGTTTTAAAGTGATCAATGTAAAGGGAAAAAGCTTAACTTCTCAATTTCTAAACGAATTCTTGTGCTCAATAAAAAAAAAAAAATCGGAATAGTAATGATCATGGTCGGGTCAGAAGACAAACGGCCATTAAACATATGTGACCATGTTGCAAGCGACTTCAGATTTGCCCACATCAAGGTCTTACGTACTCTAAGCGCAAAATATAATTTCTAATATTATACTCAATAGCTTTATGCGTTGTCTAGCAGATTTTACAACAAATAGGCATGTAGCTCATTATACAAAGATGACGTATGCCTATGTGCCTTCATGATTTAAAGGCTTAAAATTAAACGCTTTTATAAAAATGAAATAAAATGCAGATTTCATGTTATTCCCAAAAGTTATATTCTTAACATATTTTATTAGAAAATCTCCAAATATTCTAAATTCCACATTCCCATTCTCTTGGGGATCAAAGGAAAATTTAAAAGATGCTTGTAATTAAGTTGCTTTGTGATATTTTACGAGATCGGGAAATTAAACTCTGCTTATTGAACTCATTAACATATGGGCTAGTGACTGACTGTATGGTTTCATTTTTGCAACAGGTTCGACAAAACACTATCGCTGTCAGGGCGCAGTGTTTAGCGTACCAATCTAGAGAATCTAGAGGTTTTTGGTTGTAACACCAACTGGCCAAAATCTTTCGAGCAAGATTATTTATCCACATTGTTCCTCCGAACCAAGGTGGAACCGTAGTGTGGTGGTTAGCGATCTCGCCTCACACGCATTGGGCCCGGGTTCGATTCCCGTTGAGGGCACTTGCCGGAATGGAATCTCGGAATCTTTGCTTAGACGTTTATTACATGTAATCGCAGACAGTATCGTAAAGAGTAGGGTATTCTACCCCTGGCTGTTCCCAGCTCTGTTTCGGTTAATTTCTGGACTTCAAAATCCGCCTGTGCGTTATATCCTCAAGTATATGAGGTTGCACAATATTGGTAGAAAGAAAGGTGACATGAGTGAAATGGGTGATTCGTTTGTGCGCTAGTGAGACTGTTTTGGCACTTCAAAGTTAATATGTGTTTGAAAATAAAATGAAAGAAAAAAAAATCGATCTTTCTTACCTGATACCATCTGCCTGTATAAGAGTCTACAATAACTTCTTTGACCGTATTCAATGCGCAAGATTGGCTGATACAGGCTGACGCTACTAGCAGAAACATACACCAGTTGGTCGACGCCATTTTGTTTTAAAGTTGTCTCAATATGAGGCGATTGAGTATTTTTGGGTATCCTCGTGTTATCAACATGCCAGGAATGATGTATATATTTTGGGTGTATAAGTTGACTATCAGACTTAAGATAGTGCTATCAGGGATTAAAACTTCTATGTGCTTAAACATCTTATGCTATCAAGCTGATATGATAATTATCATGGTTTACTTCCTGCCAGGTCAATACGAATCTTAATCACTAAGCCTTTCTCATGTGCTGTACCAAAAATTGAGCATTTGCTTTTTATTTTTTTATCAAAGCTTATGTCAATTATCATATACCAAAAAGAACATATTTACCAAAAAGATATTTTGAGTGTACTGACTGGAAATGAACAGCTATTCCTTCCTACACATTTCGTAACCTTACTTGTTTCTGTGGCAGTAATCTATATACTAAAAGGTAGACATATCCTGTTCACCAATTCTACCAATGTTAACTTAAATAAAAGTAGCTAATCTACACCCAATTTTGTAACAAATAATTAAACTTCATCATTAACAACTCTACATTTTTCACAAATTGTGTGGTTTTCACATTGTGTTTTTCACCAATTATAAGGTAGAAGGTAAAAATCAACCTTCTTTATATCTTGTGTGATGTCCTCTCTTCATTTGGTATGCCAACAAGTGTACCAGAAGTTCAGAACAGTGCTGTAAATGCTAATACTAAAATAAACATAACAATAAGAACAAAATCCTTTACTTTTTAGGTTAATTTTGTTTCAATTATTTATTTAAAAACAAACAAGCACATTTAGAAAAAATGGAATGAAATAATTGTTTAATGAAGAATAATCTCATTCGGGTCCGTGGTTCTCTTGATCGACAAGATAGGCTAGTAAAAATTTTAAAAATGGGTCAAACAAATTGCAAAAGTAATGATATTTATTTGATACTATCAGACAAACATATACAACAACACATCAAAAATCTTCAAAAATCTACTTGGTGGAACAGTGATTGGAACAGTGATTAATTTGCATAAGACAAAATGGCTGCCAAAACAGGGGGTAAAATTTCAAAATTGGTTAAATCGTGTTAAAAACCATTCTATTGTGTTCCACTAATCACAAAGGATAAGAAAAAGTATACTTTTACCCATCTCCGAAGTATGGTTAATGAGTTTTATCCAATTATGTGAAAAGTCATATCAGGGGTCACGCAATCGGTCCTATGGGAGACACAAAATGTTCCTTTCGCAAAAGTGTCTACATGAAGTAATAATTTAAAGTGCTTTAGACCAGTGGTTGCTATGGTATCAGGCAAAACAAAGTTCATATTTATCATTAATTGCAATCTGGATAGTTTGCAAGAGAAACAATTTGAGACCATTTTGAAAAAAAAAAAAATCCGACGATTTTGAATTTTTATCACGTGACCCTTGATATGACTTTTCATGTTTTTGGATATAACTCATTAACCATACATCGGAGATGGGTAAAAGTATACTTTTTCGGATTCTTTGTGATTAGTAGAACACAATAGAATGGTTTTTAACACGATTTAACCAATTTGGAAATTTTACCCCCTGTTTTAGCAACCATTTTGTTTTATGCAAATTTATCACTGTTCCACCAAGCAGATTTTTCTATATTTTTGATATGTTATTGTATGTTTGTCTGATACTATCTAGCCTTTCTCAAAGGCGTTCTATTACAGGGTTCGGTATATTATAATGTATATATCGCCCTCTAAAACTAGCGGCAAATATTTTTCGCTACGCTCAGCGCTCGCAGATGGCAAGCGCCTCACGGCGCTTGCTAACTAGCGCCTTCGGCGCTCGTATCGCGCCTTTTGAGTCAATATTTCGAAGCGTCTTTAACAAAGACTAGATACTATCCTTAAAATATCATTACTTTTGCAATTTGTTTGACCTATGGCCATAATTTTCATTAATTTTCTTAGCCTAAGAGACCAATGAAATGTTCCTCAGTAAGCAGTACACTCTTAAAAAGAAAGGATCAAATTTGATCCCATAAAGTATCAAATATGAGCTTACCCTTTTTGGGATCAATTTTGATCCAAATTCTCCTCAAATTTGATCCTTTTTGTATCAAAAAGGAGTGTATTTGATCCGAAAAGGATAAACTTTGAGGAGAATTTTGGATCAAAATTGATCCCAAAAAGGGTACACTCTTAGAAAGAAAGTATCAAATATGAGACAAAAAGGATCAATTTTGATCCTTTTTAGGTATCAAATATGAGTTACCCTTTAAGGATCAAAATGATCCCAAAATAAGGATCACAATTTTTGATCCGAAAAAAGGATCAAATATTTCTTATAAAAAAGATCTGCATAAAAACATCACACTGAAGTGACCCTAGCAGGGTTTGAACCCACGCAGCACTTATACCTGCTGGTAATTACGAGACCAATGCTCTAACCACTCGACCACGGGACTGTGTGATGAAATCAACGTATTTATACATGTTACACCATAGTATACATTCCCCGCTGTGTAGCGGTAATGGGGTGTACTCAAATATGAAACAAAACATCACGTTGCATCCAAACGCGGTATCAAAATGTGAGCTCATCCTTTCCGTATCAAAGTAAACCAGAAATACGGATCAAAACTTTGATATTGTAATCAAAAAGGATCAAAATAAAATGATCCCGAAAACTACTCGTATATTTGATCCCGGCCTTCTAAGAGTGTAAGCTCATATTTGATACTTTATGGGATCAATTTGATCCTTTCTTTTTAAGAGTGTAATCATTCTTTACATGTAGGATATTTTGAATAAAAAATACACGACTATTCAATATTCAAGTCCTTCATTCTTCGAACGGTGGATAATCGCAGTCAGGGCCTTGGTATTCCTTGATGGGAGCACGAGTGTCGGTGAAGCCTGTGAGTGCTAGATATTCGAGAATTTCCGGTTCGTAGAGCTCGTCAAATGTCGCTGCATCTCGGCAAAGTACAAACAGACCCAATCCACCATTATCACTTACAATAGAATATTGATACTGTCCGTCGATAATTGGTCCCAATTTGAAAATCCAGTCTGAAATGAAATTATGCACATGTAAGTATATATCTGCTATATCGGATATGCTGGAATGTACATTTAGGATGATAAACGAGAGCTCGTGATAGGTTTTTGCGTAGTCAGATTTTGGTACTGCAATCTGGTATACCGTATAGTTTGAACAAAATCGAGCGTACACTCCTTGAAATAAATTGTTAACCCTTAACGCCATTTTGAAGATATGTTAATGAAATTAACAAACAATCATGTGTGCTACATATCCCGGAGAAAATCAAGTACAATTCTAGTACAAGATTGGAATGTGCACATTTGGAACATCATTCGAGTATAATTTAAGTACAATTCTAGTACAAAAGTTTTTACTAGAAACGTACTAAAAGTGTACTCGAATGATGTTCCAAATGTGCACATTCCAATCTTGTACTAGAATTGTACTTGATTTTTACCATGATATTGTGAAAGTATGCCATGTGAAAGTGGGTTTGTTACAGTGAAGATCATAGCCGTCACATTTTAAAGAGTACTTTTGACACATTCAATTAGGATGTATATACTACAAAAATACATACTACCCCCTGCCTATAGGCAGGGGGTAGTATTATATATAATTCTTAAACGAAAAAAAAATTGTTATGTGAAATATAAATATGAATGAAATCAAGAAAAAGATAATGGCTGTTATGAATGAAAGAAAATAGATTCTTACAGGGTGCATCAAAATCGACGCCGTCTAGTCTGACGACAAGTTTCCCGGGATCTTGAACATCAGGGATAAATGCATAGCCACGAAGTTCATCCTTGACACCATCGCGGGTTTTGTACGCATTGTACACAGTGACCGATGTTGCGTTGATCAGCTCATCTAACAGTACAAAAAAGTAAGACATTTTTACAGAGATTGATTTAAAAACACAAGACTCTTCGCAAAACTGTACGAACGCTTTCCTACAGTACATATTGCATGACACATTCCTCGCGAAATCCATTTGCATTGTTCATACCTGGTATAAACTGCATGAATTTTAAATGGCAACATTCAGTAAGAAGCATTTAGGCCTACATTTTTGTAAATTTATTTTATATAAAATAGAAAAGAAGATGCAAATTTAAGGAAGTAATAATGCAAGAATTTTTGAATGGAAATGTGAGCTGTAAAACAGGTATACCATTAACGTTGTCGGTTTTTTGACTTACAAGTAGCAGTAACACATTCCGAGTCCTGAATACCAGCGAAGAAATCAGAATAAATGTTGGTGTGAGTCTGAAAAGAAACACAGACAAAAATAGGGTCATTCCTATCTCAAATGTCACAAACGTTACCAAAATGTTACATATTGACCTTCAATTTCGAATGAGCTTTGGATATGTGCCAGGTATGCAGCAGCCCATGAAGATAAATCATGCTCATTCAAATTCAAGGGCAGGATCGTGTAACATTTTGGTAATGTTTGTGACATTTGAGATTGGAATGACCCAATATCGAATTAAACATTCAAAACTCAAACTTCAGGCAAACTCAAGAATATACATTCTTGATTTGACTTCTTTAAATTATCAGGATTATAATAATCCTTAAGCAGGGAATAATGCAGGATTTGAGAAAATTGCAAACTTGATCATTTGAAATAAAATCTAACTAAAAAATTTCACTTGGTCAAAATGAAACATGTTAAATTCAAACATACATGTGTTGATGATTCAACCAGGGACTTCATAATGATTTACAGTCTTTTGTAAATTGGTATGTTACATTGTAAAAACACCAGGTTCATATATGCATCATTGACCTGGTGTTAGCTTGCAGTGTTATTTGGCGGTGTTGAATTAACCCAACCTGGTGTCATTACAAATTTACAACAACATTCAAGTGAAATTTGTAACTATTCGTGGCGGGTTAAATTGGAGTGATATTTTAAAGTGTTGGGTAACATCACTTTGTATCACCTAAAAATTTGAATGAGTACTTTATTGAAACTTGTGATCCTTAGTGGCGGATTTAAGTGAATTATCATTTGAGGAGGAAATAAACCCTCAACAACAGCAAAGTCTGCTTTTAGGTTCATAAGTTTTACCAAACAGCTTTTAACATCAAAACGTCATTTGAGTGCAAAATTGCAGAAAGTCGAATTTGCAACGGCTGCAACCTGAAGAACCATTTCACCTGAAGTCATGCACTCCGGGCACGCAGTGTGTCATCCAACTTTATGACAAAAGGCAGCTATTGCAGATACGACTTTCTTGCAATCGCATGACAAAATACAGGTGTTAATTAACAGTAGATGGTATAATCTCCTGAGATACCCAAAGGGGTCAGATAGAAATACTTCAACACTAAAAATGGTCACAACAGCAAAGTGTTTAATTAACTCTCAGCAATCTCGGCCTTGTAAAAATTTTGCTTTAACACTTAAGTGACCAAAGTATTTCCCACCCGTTGGTGCCCAAGGGGGACCCCTTAAAAAACACCCTTCCGGTATGGATTTTACGTTGAAAGTCTGGTCAATGATAAAGCATGTAATAAAGACCAAAATACAGAAAAACAATTGAAAATCGGATAAACCGTTTCAAAATGGCGGCCCAAAAACATTTTTTGTGTCGGGTCAAAAATGTTCCCGCCAAAATTTCAAAAACCGTGTTCCCGAAGAAAATATTCGCATGAAATTTTGCTCAAATTGGCACATTGCAAGTACAATTACATTGCAAAAATAAAATTAGAAAAAAGTTATTCGGTTTCGATTTTATGGGCTAAACAAATTTGAACAGCGCCCACGAAAAATCACTTTAAGCTAATTAGCACGAAAACGACTGGATCGATTTGAATTTTTTTTTGCCACTGAGGGACCCGCTGCGTTAAGTTTGACAATTACATGGAGCGGCGATGTAATTTTTTTTCGCGTTTACGCGCTACGCGCGAAAACCTGTTGTAGGGCCCCTAGGAACCCCTCTCCCCTTGGTCACTTAAGTGTTAATTTTGGAACCAAACGTGTTTTTTTTAAGAAACTTGCCTTGGTGCACTCTAAATGCGAAAGAGTGAAAAATCACTCGAAATTTTGAGTGAATTTATTTTAACTCTAATCGAGTGCGTTTTAGCTCTTTAAGAGTGAAAATACTTTGCGGTAATTCACTCTTGTACCATAGTGACGTTCACTCGCAGGAGAAGTTCTAGCCAATCAGGAACGCGGATACTCGCGCTGTTGTAACTACGAAAAATCGTCAGCTCTCACTGTTCAACATGGCGGTGGTTGAGTTGGAGACTGTGGAGGAGTGACAGATCTATGTGACAGACAAAGGAATTTCAGAGAAAAATTGTGCAACTATTTATCGGTGAGTAGATGCCAGACAATAAATACCCAAGAGTGACGCTAATCATGCAAAAACTGGATCGATGGAACTTGTCGGTGCACAGCGATATTTGCCTATTAGCGATGTACCAAAATACTCCTATGCTTACTGGAGCAAACAACAATCACAATCAACGGCTTGAGCTCACTCCGAATATATATTCTTGTCACCTTGGTTCGTTGCCTTGACGAACCAAGCGCTGGGCAAGTCGCCCGGGGGGAGGGCAGCCCCACTCTGGAGGTGACGCATATGTAAGGCTCAAAAGACCCCCTTTTCAGCTTCGCTGACACCGTAGACCCCCTTATTTTTTATATTTGCATGTGCTCTCACCCAAAGACCCCATAAATCTTTATATTTTTCTCTCACCGATTGCCAAATTTCACTCATACCAAATATCGTGCTCTTACTCAATGACCCATCATTTTGAGACCAATAGGACCTCAAATTTTTGTATTTTTCTCTCACCGAATGCCAAAAATCATGCTCTCACCCAATTATGACCCCTTATTGTTTGAACATGTGCTCTTACCGAATGCCCCAGCCTGTCAGAGCGTGGACCTTACACCTGCATCCATTTCAAATATGACTACCCCGCTCCATGAACAATGTTTTCACGCATCTGATTTATTACAATGAGTTTATAAACACATTCTAGGCAAATAGCCAGAGGATGATTTAAGACTTTCCCACAATACATAGTAACAGCTCAGTGGGCATGAATGAACTAATTGGATGTTCAGCGGGAAAAATCCACACTAAATTGAACTGCATTATGGGTGTACTGTAATGCTGTTCAGTTACTTGAAATTCCGAAAAAAGACGATAAAAGGCCCGTTATTATCGAGCAAAGTTGGCCAAATGTGGGCAAAGTTGGCATTTTCCATTGCCCCAGACGTGTTTGTTGAAGTATAATCCATACTAGAAAACTAGCGAATATTGTCGCAAAACTAGCCAAAAAATAATATTTTAGGTCAAAAACGTGATTTCATTTTTCATAAAAAAAAATATTTCTAAAAAATAACATATTTTAAAGAGTCAGAAATCACTCAAATTTCGGTCGATTGTCGCCATCTAAAAAATATTTCTGTTTAGTAAACTGTGATCAAGATGTATGTACACATACAAAGTGTTCGTTTTACTCAAGGAAACAATCGGAAGGCCACAAACTCATCGGGCGTCGCCGTGAATGCTCGACAAACTTCGCCAGACCCAGAAATATTGCAATGTTTGTTAACAGAAGGCGTGTAGTATATAGACTGCTTGAATATCGCTGTGCGGTGTAAGCTTACTTAATACATTGGCAAATGTATTAAGTAAGCTTACACCGACAAGTTTATTGTCTAGCATCTACTCACCGATAAATATTTGCACAATAAAACGACTAGATCATTGAGTGAACTTTCTTTCTTTTGAAGATTTATTCTTATCCCTCCCAGATCATTTAGAGTGGACTATTCATAATAAACGGTTCACTCTTTCCTAGAGTGAATTACTATCACTCTTTCTTGAGAGTGAAATTCACTCCAAAAGATTGGTCACTCATATGTCTCTTTCTAAGAGTGAAATTTCACTCTTTTAGAGTGGTTTTTCACTTTTTCACAATAAGAGTGGGGAATACCAGTACCAATATATACATGTATTCACTGAAGCCATCATTGGTCCAGTGGGAACTGGATATTGGTTCTACTTTGGCAAGTAGCATATGAACATCAATTTTCCCTGGTCCAATATCGGTCAGTGGTATTTTCTTCACTGAACCCTCTTATTTATAAAAAAAAAAGTAGTCTATAATCAAATACCGATATTAGCCCAAACTCAATGGTGGGTAAACCATGGCCCACTAGCAAAATGATACTTAGTCGCATTGGCAGCCGAAAATGGACCAATAAAGATGTAATAAAGTTATTTGAGCAGTGTTTGGCTAATACTGCATGGGTGTATCATTAGTCTACGGCGCTTGTGACCAATTTAGCTTCAACAAAAATCTGAAATGTTAATTAAGTGATAACAAGTTACCATTATGTTTGTTTTGTTGTGTACCCGGGGGAGGGAATCAAATATGAAATGGATGCGGGTGTACGGTCCGCGCTCCAACAGGCTGTATGAAAATATAAAAATAAAATATAAACATTTTTGGGGTCTTTGAGTGAGAGCACATGCAATTGTAAAAAATAAGGGTCTTTGGGTGACAGCGACGATGAAAAAGTGGGTCTTTTGAGTCTTACATGCGTGTCGTCTCCAGAATGGGACTGCCCTGCCCAGGGGTTATGTAATACATCTTTCTTATTTCAAAAGAAGTTTATGTAATGACCTTTGTACATCTCATAAGCTGCTGTTGGAGGAAGAAATAATTTTCGTTATTTGCGGGAGTACATCTTACCGTCAGCGAACATCCAATCGGGTGAGTTTCGGATGATATTCATGCTATTATACAACTTTCTAGGTTACCCTTGTATCATTTTTCCAAGTTTTGTACCTTGTACAATGGATCTAGTTTGTCTTATATTTATTAAGTAAGCTTTGATACTTTTTAATTTTGGCAAATATAAAACATCATCATCGACATTTGCAAGATTCTATAATGAATATATATTAGGGGAGGGTGGGGCAAGTGGGCCCTCGGGGCGGGTTGACCCACCGTGTGTTTCTACTCACGTGACCTTGGGAGAAATATGTCACTGGTGATTTTTGGGAATGCATAAAGCATCAAATTTACCATGCGTGAGTTATCAATAATACGATTTTTTGAGTTACCTAAGTGATCTTTTGGAGCAAAAGTAATTTTGTACTAGTGTCAAGATATTACTTCGCTGGTACAAGTTATTATTATTGATTACGAGGTATTGTACATGTCCAACATATCATGAGATCAAATCCTCTTTATTCTGTGTTTTGTTGGTATACCACGAGGTCAAGTCCAAACTGGGACTATCAATCAATCAATCAATGATAAACTGTACTTGCATGACATGCATACCCAATTAAGGAGTCTATTCGTACTATGGGGCGGGTTGGCCCCCTACCACACGGGGCAAGTTGGCTCTATGTGAATTTGCCCACGATGGTATGATAACTAACTCAGACTAGAGCACAATAACATTTTTTGATGTTTTAACACAATTTTAATTATAAACAATTAAGTAAATAAATGCGTATAACAAGACGCAAGAAGTCTCTCACAAGACTGATCATATATGTGGCCTATATTGCATACATATAACACTGTAGGTCACAACGTATATTTTTAAAAAATCGATATTGTATTATTTTTATCATGGAATTTCATCCTAAAACATTTTTGTATGCAGCACGTTTTTTAAACATAATGTATGAAATGTGTCACGGTAAAATGAGTATGACTCTTTTTTTGTAAATGGGGCCCAACTAACCCCGCATGCGGGGTTAGTTGGCTCTTTTGACAACATTTTTATTTTCTATATTATTTAAATACGATAAGCCGCAGAGTTTTAATATTTACGCAACACATATTTTGGGTATAAGTATATCTATCTTGTGTATATAGGAAAATCTTCTAGACTTTATCATGTCCGATTCAGGGGCGATTGAACGAAAAGGGGACCAATTTGCCCCGCTGTCCCCTACTTATTTCGAATTGTCCACTCGAACACTAATGGTCCTCCAAAGTTTCCAGTCTTCCATAACAGCCTTCATTTCTGGTGCTTCAAGACGTCCGGTATCTTGCTTGAGGATGTCGACGTATGTCAGGGCTAAATTGCCAGGAACTAGTGTACCATATTTGACACTGATTCGTCATGACTCCTGGAACATTGTCTAATCTTATCTGACACAGTGACAGCTTTGGGAGTTTGCAATGGAGCACTTTTTGTGATATTTTGGCTCCAGTCCACATTTAGAACAGTTCTCAACATTCTAGTGTAGGTCTACATGCCCGACTTTTGGTTGACTTAGAGTTCAAGTTTCACTCCCATATAGCTGCACTGATTCAACTGTTGCTGAGAAGAAGCGTAGTTTGAGGGAGTGACAATTTGTTACATGCTCTTCATGCAGAAGCCTTTCTTAACTAAACGTCTTTTCAGGGCTTTCCATCCAAGCTCCAAGGTATATGAAATCCTCCACCCTTTCTAGGCTTGTGTTGAGGCAGACGAGGATTTACAGTAATATACTGTTGCGTATGGCGTATTCTCAATAAAGCTTTCATAAATAAATCTTACCTGATACCAAACTCCTAAGTAAGCTTCAACTGACACATCTTTCACAGCATCCAAGCCATATGTAGAACCAAATACAATAGTCAAAGACAATGCAACATAAACAAGGAGTCTGCTATCATCCATTTTTATTATACTTGTAGCTCGTTATTAATTTTATAGCATTAGTGGATCAACGACAACGAAATTACATTACAGCGACGTTATGTTGACAACATGCTGTAATCATTGTAATCTTATTCTGTCGATTAATCTGTTTGTGATAGATAGTATTATAAGCTTTGATAAAACGAATTCAGATATGTTATGGTAGGTGGGGTTTGGTAGGTGAAATGGATGTGGAGGTTAGAGTCAAATTGTATAAGCGCCTAGCTACAAGGTGCAGCTCTATAGCCACGGCGCGTATTTTCAAGGGTATTAGGTTTTAAAAAAAGAGAAAAATATCAAATATGATCCATACACAGTAAGCCTACAATCCACAAACAAATTAAGTTAAAGGTAAATTAGGATTAAACAGAATCTTCAGGATTCTCGAACATGAGCTGAAAAACAATCTTCAAGAGTCTCAAACCTGAGCTGATGAACACGATATCAAATTTGTCCTATAGTGTCCATCACGTAAACCACTAGGCCGCAGGAGTTGTTGCAGTTGAAAGTGCCCCAATTTACTTATAAAGAATATCAGCAATAGTATGCACTGAGCCGGGGCACTGAGCATGCGTGACCACATCAGCGGTGACACCCGAACCCAGAATTAGCTCTGTACTGTGTAATGTGACCTATAAAATATAGAATTGCACGTTAAACAGAGTATTATAGTATTAAACATGTTAAAACCATAGTAGAATTCTGATTCACAAAACAACAACTGAAATTGATACTTATACAAAATATCTACATATAAGCGCGATCGTAATCGCCGGGCGATCTTTTTTGACCAAGATATTAGAGGTAATATCCACCCACGACAGTACACAATACAAGGCAAAATGTACGCTGGTGACCCAAGATAGAGTTTAGTCGTGCTGCGCACATTGACCCTACGGTGGGGTCATAGCGTATAGATTGGTAGATGCGAGGCGCGGGTGTACCTGAACTTTAACAACAGTCTGTCCGCCAAGGTGTTCGAAAATAGAAAGTTGGTAAAGCAAGAATCAGTTTGTGCCCCCCACTTGGTTACAGCATGGCATGGGCCCTAACAAGTGGTTAGGGCCCTTATGGTCAAAGTCGTTGGCATAGATGACAAATCTTTCATTTTATGCACAGGTATTGTGAAGAAAACGGGCTTCAATATATTTGAACTATTTTTGGGTCGAAAAGTTTTTTTTTAAATTAAAATACAATATTTTCATTGTATTGGGTTAAAACCACTTGTAAAGCTCATTTATGTCCAAAATTATTATTGAAAATTGCTGCTGAAGCTATAACAAATACAATTGAATATCGGAATGCAACAGTAACCCAAGTCCACTGGAATAGTTTTTAAGTAAAACGAAAAAAAATAACAGTATGTCTGATGTTTACGTTATGCCAATTTGGCTCGCAGGGTAGGTTAATGAATTCAAATGCCATGTGAAACATAATTTTTCTATAGTATTTGTGCTTGCAATGCTTTGCAGGGGTCATTTTGTCATTCTTGCATTCATATATGTGCTTTATGTATTAAATTTTATGTAAAAAGGCGATGAGAACAGTATTTTCAAATATTTGCTGCGGAACTTTTCCTTAGATAGGGTTTTCAACCGCCATTTTGAAAATAATTATGAGACTACCGATTTTCAATTTATCCTTCACTCACAAGGTAGCCCTAGCTATAAAAAAGTCTCTCCTGTGTATAACGCATTTTTGAGAAAAGTGTACTTGGATCAGTCTTCCATTCTGGTATTCATTAGGTTTGAAACATGACACAATTTATCTTCAAAATTAAAAATGGCCACCAAAATAGCGTTTTTTAGGATTGTAACATAATCTTATCATTTAACCCTTAATCATGTTGTTATACTGTTTTAAATTGAAGATACTCCCAAGTAGGCAAAAAAAAATGGGTCAAACAAATTGCAATATTAACGACATTTACAGGATAATTTTAGACATATATATACAACAACATATCAAAAATCTAAAAAAACTTACTTGGTGGAACAGCGATTTATTTGCATAAAATAAAATGGCTGCCAAATCAGGGGTTAAATTTAAAAAAATGGTTCAATCGTGTTAAAAACCACCGTTTTGTATTCCTCTAATCACAAAGAATCCGAAAAAAGTATACTTTTACCAATCTCCGATGTATGGGTAATTAATTAATTAATTCATTCATTCATTCATAACTGTTCCACCGAGTAGATGTTTCTAGATTTTTGATGTGTTGTTGTATATGTTTGTCTGATATTATCCTGAAAATATCATTACTTTTGCAATTTGTTTGACCCATGGCCATAATTTTCGTTAATTTCTTAGCCTAAAGGCCTGACGTATGCCCATGTTAAGGCTACAGTCCCTAAAAACGTCTCACTCGGCTGAATGACATGTTTACTGCAAGTTTTTACCTACTTACACCTATCAGAATATCATAATTTTTAGCGAACACATTGAATAGAGTCTCTAGTTTACACATAGAACTTTACTAGTGATTTCACGTCCGTTATTAAGGAAAAAATGACGCCTGAAGACTACTTCGAAAAAGTTGACCCTTTGTCGCCGAAATCTCATAATTTCATGATGTTCGAACAATTCGACTGGTTTCAAATATTGGCAGATTGTAAGCTTGATATTTCTTATTGAATTACAAACAATCTTTTATAAATATGCTGAGTTGATTTTGAATGATAATGTAACAAACCCGCGTTGTTTTGCCCGAAAATCCGGACCGTGAATTACGACTGTTAGTTCGCCCTGTTTGAGCTGTGAATTGCCTGTTTTAAGTATCTACATTATCTACCTTTTGTCTGATATACGCATTTGCATAATTTACTTACAAATTGAGCATTCCAATGAGGCAAAAAATGGAATTTTTATGTAACAACAGGAAATACGGCATTCTAATATTTATGTTTTCGATTTTAGTTCACGATCTCAACGCTTCCTTGATAGCTCAGCGGTAGATCCCTCGCTTCGTAATGCATGACTAACCCCTGCTATAATCCATGGTTCGAGTCCCCGGAAAGGCAGTGGAAAATATGTATCTTTTCATGATTAAAACATAGTTAGGATTCATAATTTCCTGAGCAGATGGATTCCTTTTACCCTTAAATGTCAATACTTCACAGAATTGTACCTTTTATGTATTTTGACCTTTCAAACAAATTTCTGTCAATTGACTGGACTATTAGTGGAGGCCAAATTATGATGGGATGGTACAATTTGTGACCCCACTTCCGTGACCTCACTTTTGTGACCCTCAAAATTCTCAAAATGCTCCGATTGACCTGAAATTTGATATGAATGTACTTTAGGACATCCTAAGCAACATAAACACATTTCAGAGGTCATTAAGGATCACTTCCGGGTCAAATTTGAACAAATTAAAAAATATATGAAAAAATCATCAAAAATCAATATCTGCCAATTTGACCTTTCACCCCTTTCAACCCCCTGAAGACACCCTTAATGACCTCTGATGATTTTTAAAATGTGTTTATGTTGCTTAGGATGTCCTAAAGTACATCCATATCAAATTTTAGGTCAATCGGAGCATTTTGAGCATTTGACCTTTAACCCCTTTCGACCCCCTTAATGACCTCGGATGATTTCAAAAATGCGTAAAAATATATTTTTTTGTGATGATGGTGTAAAATTGGCAAAAATAAAGTGGGGTCACAAAAGTGGGGTCACGGAAGTGAGGTCACAAATTGTACCATCCCAATTATGATTGCTAAGTATTCTTATGACGGTCTCCAATTATTATAAACCATGCATAACAGCTATTGAAAGTGTAATTGTGATGACTTGCCCCGAAAAGGGGGACTTTGCGACAAAATACTTTTCAAGAAATTGGTGAAAATAGGTAACAAAAAATAAAGAAAATAATAAGAATTTCCAGCGGATTTTCTGTTGTAAAATTTGATCACCTTGATCAATTTCAACAAGTATGGCTACCTTGGGTAGTTGTTCTAAAAATACTCTAAAGCTCAATTCATACTATTTTGAGCTATCAAACATTTGGTGCAACAAGTCTTTGTTATTACATCAATTCCAATGCATCTTCTAATCAATAACGGATGATTGGTGTTGATAATCACCAAGCAAAGAAAATTTGGTGGAGTATCCGTTATTACTAATAGAAAATACATTGTAACTATTATATCAGATTATAAGATGACAAAGACTTGATGCACCAAATGCTTGGTAGCCCATAAGAAGTATGATCTGATCTTTAGTGAAGATTTCCTGCAAGCCCCAAACGAGTCTGATCAGTGTCCCCGGGTATTTCACGCTAAAACTGTTGGCGTAACCGTGCATGGCGTAAAGGCTCGTGATAAACATTACGTAATTGATTGATCCTTGAAAATATGTCACTGGTTGGGCAAGAAAACGTTAATGTAGGTGTGAATTGGTTTAAAATCAGCATCAAAGAAACAAAAGAGACATAATAAAGACCCGGGGGGGGTACTCACGTATATTGACGGTACGGGTATGTGCCGCCCTCAAGACCCCCTTTTCACGCCCTGTCTGCCGCTCCCCGAGACCCCCATTTCAAGCACAACCCTTAGTTCGCAAGCCTTATTTTCAAAAAATTTCAGTTCCCTAGCCTCATTTTTCGAAATTTAGTTCCCAAGACCCCCATTTCAAGCAAAATTTCGAAAAATTTTGCTTCCAGAGCCCAAATTTTGCCCAAAAAACTAGTTCTGAAGGGTCATTTTTTGGTCCCTTCAGTTCTCTAGACCCCCTTTTCAGAGTCAATCTTCCGTTCCCTAGACTAGGGTTTCAGATATCGGGGCCGCACATCCCTACCAAAACCAAAGTTGAGTACCCCCCCCGGGAATAAAGACCGAACTATTACTTTATTATTGGAAACTGTTTTATATTTTGTAGGTTTATTTTAGACATCATGGCTTCAGCTCCGGCGAAAGGTACGTTTGGCGAGACACTTCTCAAAATCACTAACTATGGAGCAATGGCAATGTCCATTTCCCTTGGGGTCAAGCTTGGAATGTTCAAGGAAATGGCTAAATATGACGACTACAGGACTGCGGAAGATATTGCCGACGCCATGAACCTGAAGGTGAGGTAAGTGATCGATACAAGGCAGGAAACTCCATCCGGGAGGAAACTTCATGCTTGCTTGATACTTACTTGATTGATTAGGGCCAGCAGTTAGACCGATCGAATCAGTCCTCTCCTAACCTCAGGGGAGGGAGGACCTTGAGTTACATTCGATGGAACTAGCCAGCAGTGGCGTAACCTAGTCCCAAAATGTGAATTATCTACGATGGACTCCATCTTGTGAGAAGGGAAGGTGACGTAGGCACTAGGCGTAACCAGACATTTTCAGTTGATGAGGCGAGCAGGGGCAAGACAACTTTGCAGGGGGCGAAAGAGTTTTTGTTCAGACACAAAAAGGTATACCCCAAAATTTCAAGTAGCAAATCATCCAAATATTTCTAAAATTCATAAAAAATTGTTTTGGTGACAATTTTGGCGAAAATTTGGGAATATTTTGAAAAACCAACCCATAAAAGGGTTACATTTTGCACAGTTACATTACCTATGTACTATATATTGAAACTCTGTACTTTTCTTGATTTCATCCCCCCTGCCCCCCAACCCCCTCCCCCTGCCTCTGGTAAAACGGGTCATTGAAGTGTTGGCTAAAAAAACCCAAATTCATCTCCAATGTCGCTAACGTAATCATCTCCCCTGTCGTAATGATCATTATACAGGGCATCAATTTCTTCTTGTCCAAACCCTTCAAAATCACTCTCTTTATCACTATTTTCAACAAATAAAGAACTCAAATTATCGTTGGCACTATCTCCACGTTGCGTAATTTTGAAGGTACATTTTGAATGGTGTTTCTAGAACATGTACCGATCGCGACTCCGCTATAATATTTTTGACCCTGGCAGTTTAACAATGAAACGATTTTTTTAATTTGTATAGTTTTCTAATCAAAAATATTTGACAAGGAAATCTATTCTATTTTGAATAAGTAGGTTTTAGTGTCT
>JXSR01S073485.1:80225-93170 GCA_000969725.1 Ophiothrix spiculata
AGTCTGTTGACCAGCTTGACGTTAGTCCAGCAAGCTGGACTAGTTTAGGCTAGTCGCTTGACTAGTTATTGACTAGTTTTAAGTTAGTCCAGATGGTATACATCTTGACTAACATAACATTAGTCCAGTTGGATGGACTAATGTAACACTACTCCAGCTGCCTTGACTAGCTTACTCAAACTAGTCGATCCCAAATGACTAACCTCAAGCTAGTCCAGCCAACTAGACAAACCTATTGCAATATATATGCATTATGCATGCTATGTAGTTGCAGAGTCACAGGATACAGTATTTGATATAGCTAATCCGTCAATAATGTAGAGAGAGGTTTAAGGATTATGAGTACCACCAAAATAGTCAGTCAGCTGCATATAAACAAATGATATAATTCACGATACATGAGTAGTACATGATGGTGACATTTATGAGGTCAAACGATGGCACGGTGTTTCACATGTCTGTGCTGTCCACTATGTTGTTCTCAAAGACTCCACCTGACCAGGCTCAGTCTAACTAACATAAGCTATTCAAGCCAGCTTGACCAACTTGAAGTTGGTCAAGCTCTTTTGTACCATCAAGGTAGTCAAGCTCTCAGTCTGGCAAACTCGTCAAGCAATGTTTCACACATTAGTCAAGCGGGCTTGACTAGTTTAATACTAGTCAAGCAGGCTTGACTAGTTTGAAATTTGGCTTGACCAACCTCAAACTAGTCAGGCAAGCTGGACTAACCTGCCTGACTAGTTTAAAGTTAGTCAAGCAGCTGTTTGACTAGTTTTTGTTTTCAGTGCATAAAAAAATGTGTTGAGTCCAATTAACTTAATGTATTTTATTGAAGTATTTATTTGATAAACATCAATAAATGTTTTTTTTTTCATAGATATGTCAAAGAATGGCTAAAGGTCATGGTGACGTCAGCGATAATTGAGGTGACACCTGATGGTCTATCGTATTTCTTGCCAATTGCCCATCGGGATTACATCACCTGCCAAGACTTGGACACGGCGCATGTCATCTATTTCTTGAGGTTTATGGCGACTTACGGCACCGTGGAACAGAGGTTGATATCTGTTTTTCAAAAAGATGGACCAAAAGGTATTAGTAGATGGAAGTCATTCGGTCAGATTTAATAATGATTGGACTATTTTACCTTTCAGGGGGGGGGGGGGCACTGCAATTGAAACTTGTATATCAATCGTGTCCAGCTACTTTTGAAAAGTAGCCCAAACGTGGGTTTTGCCGTGGGACAAAATATACCCTAAGCATATTTCATTCCAAACACATGGATTTTATTTTCTTGCTAGCTGTTAATTTATTAAGCACTAATGGCTATCTATTGACCCTAAGCGCGTCTAGCTATATGATTGAAAATGTTATAATATGGTCAGTCATTCTATGTGCATATCCAGTCCGGCAAAAGTATTGAAGAAAAACACATTTGGGGCATTTTTCGTACAGTATAAAATTTTATATGTTAATCTTTTCGCAAATTGGATACGGTATGTGATTTTCATAGAATATTTACCGAAATGATCTAATGGCAGTATTTCAATCATTTCTGATATGACATATGACCGAATTTCGTTTTGGCAAATTGAAGTGCAAATATCAGTTATGAAACTACGTCTATTACTATACTGAAACTTTACACTGCTATTAAAGAATCGTCAGAAAGTTGACAATTTATCTGCTGCATTTTTCTTTACACTCACATTTCCCGTGGTATAATTGACCTAAAAGCAGTCAGTTGAGCAAATTTTATTTTATATTGAGGCATTCATGACCATTCTTTTTTACCTCTCTGGTTTGATTTCTAGGTATATCGTTTGAAGATATGCCGGTAGAGGAAGGCGAGTATGCAGGCTCGATGTTACAGTACACTGAGGAGCGCCTACGGAGCTATGTCGACAGCGCGCCAGGAATCAAAGAACGACTAGGTAAGTGATACGCACAGGGTAATTGGTGTTGTTATGAAATACACTGTTAAACGGTTGTGTAAAATTTTTAAACAAGTTGTGTAAAATTTTACACAACCCCTGTGAAACATATGAACCTACCAACAGTTGTGTAAAATCTTACACAACCCCATTGTTTAAAAAATTAAACAGCAGTTGTGTATTTTCTTTACACAATATTCGTTTAAAAAAAGATTAACTAGCTGGGTTGTGTAATTCTTTTACACAATATTGATTTAAAAAAAAGATTAACCAACTGGGTTGTTTAGTTTGGTTTTGCGCAATTGTTGTTTAAACCCATACACATAGTTGTTTTAAGTGTATATGTTTTACATTTGAATTGCTCTTTTCTGTAAATGCACCCTGCTGTCAGCTTAAATCGAAAGTCATTTTTGATCCGTGAGCATTAATTACCGATCAAACTATAAGCTTAACTGCACGGCTATACAGTAATCTTATAAGTTTTCAGTTTCATCATTTCAAACAAGAACAGATCAAAATATTTGCTTCCAGATTATGCCCAGGAAACATTTGCATGAACAGAGAATAATACAAATCTAAATCATGTACACTTACCAGGGAATATATGTTTGATTAAATTCTCTACTGCTCCTTGATCGTGCAGTTCTCAAAAACTGCCATCTTGGATTATGTAAATTACGTCGTTACATACTCTGCGATCATTGGCCGTTTGCGTCACATGACTTGATATTTTACGCAACTGTTGTGTAAACTTCAATTTGGCGGTAATTATTATGTCGCATGATTTGATTTTTACACAACTGTTGTGTAAACTTTCAATTTGACGGGAATTTTTACATCACACGATTTGAATTTTTACACAGCTGTTGGTTGGTTTTTTTTGACAGTAATTCTGACTTAAACAACCAACATTTTACACAACTTGTAAATGATTACACATGCAGGGCTGCTTAAAAATCATGAACATTTTTAAACAACTAATCTTACACAACTCAGATTTAAACAACCGAATAACAGTGTATGCAAGGGGTCAGTTCAAATGTGTATTTTTGTAATTAGTAAATCTAGATATCAAATCTGCATATTGGTTAATCGTAATCTGTTTTTCTAGATTTCATATGTCCATGCCAACCCTTTGCAAAACCAAGTAGATAACGTAGTACTAAAATGTTTACAAATTATGTCGCACCCTACTATGAATTACTATACTGTTAATGGGTTGATTTCGCGACTAGAAACTTCTTATTCTCCGTCGTCGTCGTTTTCCTGACTGGCCCTTAAATTGCACACTCTTATATTCCTTTGTACTGACTGATAATTAAACCCTTTTTCAGATAAAGGAGGCACAATCATGGAAGTAGGGTGCAATGGAGCAGAGGTGACTTTTACCCTTGCCCAACAGTATAAAAATGCGCAATGCTACGGGATAGACATCGACCAGGTTGCCTTGACAACTGCAAGGTCCACCCTGGAAACACTTGGAATAGGAGATCGCGTTCAGTTGTTGAACCAAGACGTGACCAAACTGCCAAAGGATTGGTCAGACAAGTTTGATTACGCCATTGCAACCAAAGTGATTCACGATGTCCCTCATATCAGAAAGGCTCTTAAAGAGATTCTACGATGCTTGAAGACAGGAGGCTGTTTTACCATTTTAGAATATAACGTTTCTAGCAACCCTGCGGAAAATATCGGCCATTGGCTAGGTCCAACAGTCTCTACAGGATCGTTGTTTTATTGCCTGCCATTGTCATCTCATTGTGAAGGAGGTGAAGGGCTGGGGTCATTCTGTGGGAGGCAGAAAATGAAAGAGTTGATAGAGGATGCAGGATTCAGTAAGACCTTATTCCTGAATGATGATGACGACTTGTTGATGCATTGCGCAGCAATTAAGTGATCATGTGACTGTTTGTCATGTGTCGTATTTCATCTGCCTTTACAGGGTCTACTACTTTTGCTAACATTTAGCTGCTTCTTATATATTCATCTTATTCCATTGGTAAATACTGAATAAGATATATAATGAAGTGTGGATCTGCTTCATAAACATGCACTCAGGCTTGATGTTCTCCATCGAACGTTTGGAATATTTAAATTTTACTCAAATGCATGTTGTGTCAGTAGTGCAGGAGAAGCATAACTTAGAATTATTTTCAAATATCACGAAGAAAATTGAGTCACTAAAAATGAGAAACTTTTGAAAGAATTTTTCACTTCTTGCTCAAGCAGAACAAATGCATTGATGACATAATATGAAAAATGTTCCAATACATTGTTCGGGACAAACACATTTTGAATTGAAACGCAATCATTTTGCTTATTCATATGTTATTTATCTCAAAAATCATACGAATCAATAAATTCTTTAATACCAAAGAATGCGCAACCAAAATCATGGCAACAACAACGACAACGACGACGACGACGACGACGACGACGACAACGACGACAACATTTTGGTTTATGTTGCGATCTTGCTCATAAACGAAATGTTGAGTTCCAGGTTGATCTACCTCCCTATTATATGCACAAATAGCAAACTGTAAAATTATTTGACAATAATAATATATTTTAGGAAATATAAAACTTGGTAGTATAAAATATGTAGAAAATAATGAATAATTCAATAAATGCAAATACAAATTAACCATTGTACTAATAAAAATAGTTAGATTCATACATTTATTTATTTGTATTGTGCATTTTCATTGAAAGTGCTCCATTATCAGTAGAACGTTCTACATTGTTTCATTATCTACCATGAATATACATTAAAAACAACTCGAAATATTTAACACTTAAGTTGGCAATGGGGAGGGGGGAGGCGTCCATATGACCCAACATTTGTTTTTTGCGCGTTAGCGCAAAAACGCGAAGTAATTTTTCATCGCCCCTCTATGTATCTGTCTAACTTTACCATACCCTTCACTTGGTGGCTTAAAAATTCAAATCGACTCACCCCTTTCCATGCTAATTAGCATAAATAAGCATTTTCGAGGGCGCTCCTCAAATTTGTTTTGCCCATAAAATTGTAACAGAAAAACTTAAAAAAAAAAAATTATTTAAGGAATGTATTCGTACTTACATGCTGCAAATTTGAGCCAAATTTTATTGAAAAATTCCATTGGGAAGTGAGTTTTCAATTTTTTGGCGGGAAAATTTTGACACGACACGGCAACATTTGTTTTGGCCGCCATTTTGAAACGTTTTTTTCCGATTTTCGAAATGTTTCAAAGTAAAATTCCTTCGCGAAACCGCTCTTTCGGGGTTGGGTCCATATGGACCCCCCCCCACCTTGACCACTAACGGGCATGTGGAGGACCTTGAAGTGTTAAGTGGACATTTAGTCTGACCTTCATAAACTACGAGCCAGTCAGTATTTAGCTGAGATGGCATATTTTCATATATGTCAATATTATTGGACTTTGAGGGCTTGTTCTTGGAATTAATTCACTTACTTACACGTTTTATGGTTCTACAAACAAGGGTTCTTGTCAGAACCGTTTAGAAGAAAGGGTTCTATATAGAGGACAAAAAGGGTTCTTTATAGTACCATTTTCTGAAAGTGTATGGCAGCAAACGCTTGGAAAAGGCTGATGCTAAATCCTTCTTTGGAAGTCAAGAAGTTTTTGTCGACCAGCATGTTGCATTGTTATAGCATGTTGTGCATCTCAAAGACAATCAAAAAAATACGGTATCGAACTTCTTCGCCATGTTTTTTCCCATCAGCCATTGCGACTTTATGAAGGAATTAATCTTGTCTTACCAACGTGTTTTTTGTAACGTTTGTTATCAAAGGGGGCCTATGAAATAAAAATTAGAGCGCTAAAAGTTGCTTTGCTTTATACCATAGTATAAGATAGGGTCTCCTTTATCTATTGATACAAAAATAATGAAAATCGGCCAAGGCGTTACGTAATTATGACGTCATAAGTACTTCCCAGTCGAAAAATCACGATTTTGGGCAAAAATGGCTACCAAATCGAAATTTTGCTGTAAAAATTCTAAATATCGAAAATGCCGGGTTTTTTGTTTATAAAGAAGGGAAATGGCGTTACGTTCTGTAAGTTTTTAAGTGAATACCATGCAGATATTTTTCAAAATGGCGACTTGAAATAATAATTGTCTTTAGGTGGCAACCACCCCCATACTTTTAAACTTTGACGAGGCACCCTTACCCCTCTGAAGGTGGAACCTACAAATTTATTTTCACTAAAATGACCCCAAAGGATGAACTTAAAACTACCCAAAACCCCTAAGTCATATTAATTTGCGTTTTTATTCGACAGGAGATCATCCGTTAGGGGGTGGGGTGTAACCACCACCCTCTTGTCAATAAGATTTTACATAAACCGTACGGGACAGCTCATGGAACTACATATGTTTTATATTTGTAGAACGGATAGTTAAAGCTTCAGCCTAAGAATTGTAGGAGTCAGAATTTTAATATCGTGAGGCAGATTTAAAATATAAATAAAATTGAAGGTATTACGTAATAGATTTATTTTTCCTAATAACTCCACTCAAAATCATGAAATTAAAATTATGCCTCGTACAATTTTTTAGACAAACACTTAAGTTAACTCCACAAGTATGAAACATATATATATACCTTGTTAGATGAACTGTCCCGTATAGTTAATGTAATATATTGTCTATTTCTTTATAAATTCACAATGTCTTATGGTAAAAACATGGCGGTATGTCGAAGAAAATCGATACCGTACTTTTTAAGACTTTTACTGGACTGTTGATGATAAATTAAACATGGAAACGGATGTACTGAAAGCCATCAACATAGTTGTGTTCAATTACGGGTACACATTTGACACATTTTTTCAACTACAAAGCTGATGATATAAAGGAGAAACAAAGAACGAGTCTCCAAAGGGAGTCCCGTATCGACAGCGTTTCGGATGTTCACTAAGGTAGTTGAAATCAATAAAACATAGTTCTTCGAAACCAACCTACTCGTATATTAGATCTTTAAAAAATAAATTTACATTAAAGAAATGCTTTCCCCATAAACTATATATCGATGGCTAGTTACCCTACTCCTTTGTAACTTATAACTGATCCTTACTCCATGTGACCTGCTCCTTAAATGATCCTTGCTCCTTCCAGTCTATTCAATACTCCTTACAGCTTACTCCCTGCTACTTACGCGTTGCTCGTTGCTTCTTTACTCGCTCCTTCTTTTATCGCTCGTTTATACTCTTTTCTATTCTTTTCTGTTCGTTACTATTCTTTTCTGCTTGTTTCTACTCGTTTCCTGCGCTTCTTTGCTATTTTCAGTACTTTTTTGCTGTTACTTCCCCCAAATGACCGATCGCCTCGCCTGGATAATATAACAGTTTCTGCTATCTGTTATTTGAGAGAATTCACTGGGTTTTTGGTACTTCACCTTTTTCACCATGGTAAGCGTAACATTTTGTATTATCTATAAAGTCAGTCAGTATTTGGCCATTGCTCCTGCTTACCGGCTATGTTTGATATAGGTCGCTCCTTTTTTATGCACTTTACGCAAATTGTTTTGTTGCCCAGATCAAGCATATTTAAGATGCATGACACCTTTCACTTTTTCAATTTCATAGCCCCAGGTAGCTCAATTTGTAGAGCATGAGCATGCGACTGTAGTTCGGAAAATCCGTTTTTAAATCCACGTTTTGGTATTTTTTTCTTACTTCTTATTTTTTATCATGTAATTTTATTATATTTAACATCTTTAAAATCCTCAGAGTGTAACAGCAGCGTGATCATAATAAGGAGATATAAACGTCCAACAATCATTCTTCTTGAAAGAAACAATCATTTCTTATTGAAAGGTATTCTCGCCAAATTACCTTAAATCTAAGTGGAAAACTATAAGCATCACGCCAAAAACATTATTATCACATCTTACCTATTTCGAACCAAATTTACCTAAACCTTAACTAACTAAGGAGACTCATTAGACTAGATAATAAACAATTATTTCCGTTACGGTTCTCTTTATTCACAATCAAATTTCCTGCCATAGGTAATTTACTGCTAGTTTACTCTTTTTTACTTGTTCTGCTCTTTTTTCTAATGCTAAAAATGAGCTTAAAACGCCCCAAATGCCTTAAATATGATAAGACACCATATAATAAGCAAATATGTGATGGACCACCACGAAAGCGGGGACTTTGCAGATGATATCAATTTTGATAGATACTGAAAACTCAATAAAATTCATTGAAATCGATAAAGTCAGTGATTATGTATAAATCGTCAAAGACCAACCGACTGATGTTTAATATACGGTGGTTAGTAATTTTTAATTCAATACCCATCCACCAAATATTTCAATCCAACCAATACAGTTCCTGTTTTAATATACTCAAAAAATAGCTGTATCATAACCTTTTTAAGGAAACAGTATTTCTTATAGGTAAAAATCTGTACATATTTACAATTAACATATGGTCAGTTCACTTCATATCCGGTAGTGGGAAAGGTGGATATTCACAATCGACTCCATGATACTCTTTAATCGCAGAACGGGAGCCAGTAAATCCGTTGTTAATCAAAAACGCTAGTACTTCCGCCTCGTATTTCTGTTCAAATCTCACAACATCACGTGCTAGAACAAATAGAGCCAAGCCAAGGTTGTCACTAATGATGGAGTATTCGTATTGACTGGCCACTACTGGTCCGAGCTTCAGGATCCAATCTGAAAAATAAACAACAAGTTAGTCAATTGTATATACATTATGGACGTAAAGTTAAATTGAGGGAAAACGAAATGAAGATGACACAACAAACAGCACACAATATGGGGCAGGTAAATATGTGATGGCTCGGGGATAGCTTGCCATTCCGAAAGATCGCTAGTCCAAAAGCTCGCTATTCAACAACTCGCTAGCTCGCTAGTCCGAATTTAAAATAGACTCACTAGACCGAATTAAAAAAAAGGCTCGCTAGTCTGAATTTTAAAAACAGCTCGTCAGTCTGAATTTTAGAATCAGAGTCCGAATTTCAAAATAGGCTCAATAGTCCGAATTTAGAAATAGGCTCGCTAGTACGAAATTTAAAAAGAGCTCCCTACCCTATATGGCGAAGCTGTGGAATGCAGGAGCCTCCAAAGCTTAGATGTTTTTTGTTTCCGACTTTGATGAAATTCAATTTTGGTACACTTGGCTTGTTGAAAGCTGGGTATGTTCTCTGTCATTATTGCATTATATATCTTAAATGTTGTCTCTTGTAACTGTTTGTTATGATATTTGTAAATATGTATTCAATTCAGCCTTTTGGCTGCTATTTGCATTTTGTGCTAATAAACCATGAATAATAATAATAATAATAGTCCGAATAGGAAAAAATTAAGTGTATATTTCTAATACATTTTTTTTTAAATTCGGATTAGCGAGCTGCTTTGAAAATTCGGACCAACGAGCCTATTTCTAAGTTCCCACTAGCGAGCCTATTTAAAAATTCGGACTAGCGAGCCTATTTTCCTATTCGGACTAACGAGCTGTTTCTAAAATTCGGACTGGCGAGCCGTTTTTCAAATTCGGAGTAACGAGTGGTTTTAACAATTCGGACTGACGAGTCTATTTTCATATTCGAACTAGTAAACCTTCGGACTAGCGAGCTGTATTTTTGCACTAGCGAATCTTTTTCAGGGTTATATTTTCCCCATTGAATAACGTTTCGGACTAGCGAGCCTTTGGACTAGCGAGCTTTCGGACTAGCGAGTCGTCGGACTGGCGAGCGTACCCCGATGGCTCTCCCCGAAAGAGGGGGGGGGGGGGCTTTGCAGATGATATTAATGTTGATTTTATCATTTCATCTGTTACAGCATATTTTAAAGCTTTAAAAAGACACCTTGCTTGTAAAAATTGTTCAAGGCGATTAAATTGTACATTAGAAAATCTGCTTGAAATTCTTTTTATTTTCTTTAATTTTTGCTGCCTATTTTCACCAGTTTCTTGAAAAATTATCTCTCGCAAAGTCCCCCCTTTTCGGGCTAAGAGAGCCATCACATATAAAAATCAGTGTAAAATTGTGCACCTTTGTCTATTACCGATAACTTTCCTTTTAGTAAAATCCCAAAACCAAGTTTTGATTGTTATTGTTTCATGGGGGACCACATTAATGCTTAATGGAAGTAATAAAGGCTGATGTTTAATTTCAAGTGTATATACGGTTTTATGCGCAGGACGTTCAAATAATCAAAACATGGACTTTTTTCTTTCCCATCAAACATCGTTCTCAGTGTACTTACAAGGTGCCGCAATTGGTACTCCATCCAATACCACTAACAGTTGCCCTGGTTCGTTTATGTCTGGGATATAAGCGTAACCCTCGATTTCATCTGACAGTGTACCATCTCGTCTTTTAAATGCGTTGAAAACAGACACATATGTGTCGTTGAGAGCCCCGTCTGGAAAGAACAAATCACAGGTTAACATCAGTATAATAATGATACGAGAATTTAAATCCAATTTTTACTTGAATTTTGGGAATATAAGCAGTTACAAAACTAAATTTCATAAGATTAGCGTTTTACTTGTTTGAAGATGTGGCATTTATCTAAGAGAACCCGCATTTGTGGCCATTTTTTCCACTAAAAATGGCCAATTGTCACTTATGTTTGACATTGGTTTCTAGATTCTAAAAAGAGTAATTCAGCTCGAAAGCATATTTTATTTAGGCTCTCCAGATATTTGCCACACAATGCATATTATATTGGCCAAACTCGTAGGTGTTTGTCAAAAAAAAATCATCTTTGTGTTCAGCATGTATAACTCCACTTCTGGCATTTTAAACTTTAATTAGTTCACACTTTTCTATTGCTGAGTTACTGAGCAAACTTTTTATACCAACAACGATGGGTTGACACCAATCTTAAAGTATTGTGAAACGTGCAATTATTTCTGTTCATAAATACTCACATGTTGCTGTCGTGCATTCAGAATCTTCAATACCGGCAAATTTATCCGCATATAAATTAGAATGTGTCTGCAGGTAAAATCATTGAAAAAAAAATACTGTTACGCATATCTAACTTGCAATGGAAATTAAAGAAAAAACATATCGGATACCATGAGGTGAAACAACAAACATCAGATGAACCAATTACTTTTAGACGTTTAGTTAAAGTGTCTCTTAAACCATTTACGGCAAATGTTTCATTTTATTATAGCATGAAGATGGTTGAAGATAAATGCTGGACTCACTATCAAAACATTATTTTTGCAAGTTAAATATTTGCCAATTTTGAAATAATGATAATTTACCATCATACCCTTCACCTGGTGGCAAAAACATTTAAATCGACCCACCCCTTCCTATAATAATTAGCATAAATAAGCATTTTCGAGGGCGCTCTTCAAATTTGTTTTGCCCATAAAATCGTAACCGAACACCTTTTTTCAAATTTCATTTGTACTTACATACTGCAATTATGAGCTAAATTTTATTGAAAAATTTTAACGGGAAGTGAGACACAGAAAATTTTGTTTTGGCCGCCATTTTGAAACGGTTTGTCCGATTTTCGAAATGTTTTCTTTGTTTTAGTTTTAAGTACTTTACCTGTGACTAGAGTTTCAACGTAAAATTCCTTCGCGAAAGCGCTTTTTCGGTGTCGGCCCAGCTAGCCACTGTTTGAAAAACGTTTGATTTACGTTAGAAAAACCTTTCAGACCCATGCTTTAAGAGTGGTTTTTATCGGTTTTTTGAACGTTTCTAAAACGTTTTTGTTTAACCAAAGTTATCGTTTTAGCAGTTCAAAACGTTTCAAAAACGTTCCAAAAAGGTTTGATAAAAACAAAACGACTGTAACCAATTAAGAACCTTTCCAAAACGTTTCGGAAACGTTTCAGACACGTTTTGTGTTTGTTTGCCCTTGACCACTAACGCGCATGTGGAGGACCTTGACCACTTAAGTGTTAATACTATACACCAAGGAAAACCAGAGAAACTGTACATACCTGATACCACCTGCCTAGGTATGCTAACACATCGACATCTTTGACGGTAGATGGTGCAGCCGAGACGACAGTCATACACACCATGGCAACAACTAGACAAGACAGTTGGGAGGCCATCATTTCCTGGATATTTATTAGTTTTGGAGATTGATACAGACTTATTATGAATTACGAATCAGCTTGAAGTTTGGTGAACATTGAATTGTCCAAATGTGACACTGTCTTTATATACAAAACTGATGTAATCCAGCCTTGACACTGCGTGTTTAGAAACGTGTTAAAAAGTAAAAGTAATTCTGCTTATCTAGTATTTGTCAAAGAGCACGTTTAAGCCAATGTTTCCCAATCCTCCCGTAACCTTGCACAAATTAGCATATCTGATAAGTAATAGTCGCAATTTTCAAATTTGAATCGATATAATGGTTTTCAACGAGAGTGATTCCTTTTATCCGGTCCGCTTGCGGTGCGGCTATCCGGAAACCCATGCGTTTATTTGAATCGGTCCCTGGAGCGATTCATCTGTTTTGAATGCGTTTTGGTCATGCGGAAACTTTTCAATTAGCTTTCAACCTGATACCATTCATCTCCATTCAATCGTGTGCTATAAATTATACCAGTACCAGTACCCTTACAGTGCAAAACGCACCGTATCCGCATCGCAAACGGATAAAAGGAATCCTAGCTTACGGCCATGCATACAACAACAAAAAATATTTTCAACTTTTTGACAGCTTGATCCCTGAAAACTAGGTTTGTGTATTATGTGCGCTTGGATAAACGGTTCATGTTTTATAGAATTGGGTCGAAATGTAAACGTTATACTATGATGATAAATGGTTCCATTATTTTATATTTGGCATAGAACATACTAAATACGCATTGATTTCGAACAATGAGTAATTTTATTTATCATAATAACCTTTTTTTATTATTATTTTCTTGGAAACACTTGGATAATGGACGGGAACTCGCAAGGTTTCGAATAAACAGCCTTCGAAGTATATAAAAGGGATTCGAAGTTCGTTTCTGATGTATATTGCATTCATGCGCATTGT
>JXSR01S073486.1:5420-25615 GCA_000969725.1 Ophiothrix spiculata
TGGGTTTGGACGAAATGGGTTTGGACGAAGTGGCATTGGACGAAGTGGGTTTGGACGAAGTGGGTTTGGACGAAGTGGTTATTGGACAAAGTGGCTATAGGACAAAGTGGTCATTGGACGAAGTGGCTATAGGACGAAGTGGTCATTGGACGAAGTGGCTATAGGACGAAGTGGTCATTGGACGAAGTGGCTATAGGACGAAGTGGTCATTGGACGAAGTGGTTATAGGACGAAGTGGTCATTGGACGAAGTGGCTTTAGGACGAAGTGGGTTTGAACCAAGTGATATTGGACCAAGTGAGTTTGGACGAAGTGGCAATTCCCCAATCAATCTGATGTCCTGGTCAATTCTAACCATACGATTGGCAATCATTCCCTGCTGCAAGGGATTGTAAACAAGTAAGATACGATGAGCAGGAGTATCATGATCACACCACTGGAGCCGGGCACTGGAGTGAAGCAATAATGATCATATACAGACTCCCAAAAAAGTATCGCCTCACTTTGAAAAAATGGTTCGTACAAAATATCCACTTAGATACCAATTGTACAAGCGGTGGTATTGATTTCATTAACCGACGCATAAATAACACCATTGCAATTATTGCCACATTTTGTACTGTGCGAAAAATGAAATTTGCAACTTCTTTAAATTGACAACGAGGGGTTTAAAAGTTCATAGCTTCATTCTTTTTCAGTCAATTGTCAGAAATAGGGTGTCAAAAGAAAGCTGAAATTTCAGCGGTTGTACACATAATCTTCAAATAACGTTTGCGAGTTCCATATTTGCGTACAAGCCATTTTTTCGAGGTGAGGAGATACTTTTTTGGGAGTCCGTATATAATTAGACAATAGTACTAAGCATGAAATTCATTTGGATATTGGGATACTGTCATTTGAGGATTCATTTATTTCATGATGTATGCCATCGTTGGACAGAAATAATTTTTACTTTATTCAAATGAAATAAGTATAATTTTAAGTAGATGTCTTCATTAATCATCCATATACTTTCACCATTTTACAGGTAAATTATTGATCTACCTAAAATTGACCGTTAGTTGTTCAAGATATTTCTTGTTCTTAACATATGGCTCACATTTCAACTATTGCATTTTTATGATTTAGTCTGTATTACCATCTCTCATGATGTCCACTCCTTGTGCAAGGTTTTCATTTGATAACACAAAACCACATCAATTAAAAAAAATCAAGAAATGTGATTTCATCAAAATGACATCAAGGTCTAATCCATTTTGAAAAAATCTAACCAAAAATATGTGTCTGTTCATCTTAAACCAGCCATAAATGCTGGAAACTCTATTTTGCATTAAAGTGAAATCCAAAGGTTATGATTCTGCAAATTGATTTTTTTGCATATTCACAAACTTCCCGTTCCCTTTAGAACATTTGCAAAGTTTCATATGATCTTACGGCTGGTTGGATGTAAACAGTCACATATACCAAAAAAAAAAAAAAAAAAGCCTGATAATGAAACCAGATAATGGGAAACCTTGACCTCCATCTACTAACTCAATTTCCTACTGAGTTATTGTGTTAGACAAATAAATCTGGTTTTCTCCCAATTTGCTGGAATTCAATTCTCTTTAATGGTAAAAAGGTTTTTGATTGCAGTAATAAATAGAGATACTTACACACAAAATGTACCTAAATGGAGCCATTTTCTTTGATCATGATTGTGCACACTTTAAATTATTGCATCATTTGTCAGAGATAGGTATACCAAAATAAAAAATAAACTAGTTTTCTCAAAATATAGAGCAACCAAGGTTGAGCAAATGTTTTTATTATCCCTGTCAGACTGATCAATAACTATAAGATATTGTCAAGTGCACAGGGCCTAATTATTTCTTACTCTACCAAGTACCACAAAAGACATTTAATAAAATTTTGCATAATTTTCAAACTCTGGTTTATATGATCAGAAATCAAATATTACTTGTCAAATTTACATATTTTAACCAACACCAAATACACGGGAATATGAGGCTTTTCTTCATTCTCAAGTAAACATAATCCCAGTTACACAAGCGCCTTAGATACTGATGCGCGAATCATACGTGCAACGCGCACCGTGTCTCCTGCAGTTATGCTCTTTCCAGCTACACACACGCTTATCTGTATCAATTCACAATGTAAAGAGGCCCGCCTATTTGATATTAATCAAAGTATATAAGGAAGCCATATTGGTCATACATGACATCTAAGACCAACAACAGAAAAATGAAACAAACTAAAATACCAAACCTGAAATGGAAAACAGAAATAAAAACATTGTTTTACTTGACACTCTAGCTACAGGTTACAGACTCTTATAAATACATTACCCATCACATAAATTGGATAAAAAAGCAATTTCCATTGAATTATTACTAACAATGGGTGTTTGAAAGCAGAAAGTGCAAAAAACACTGGCAGCCGTTCACCTCAATTGTTATAAAGGTTAATAAAAAGAAATACAATGCGTAAGCCAATCAGAGACAAACCTTCAGTTTAAACAGATGATGACAAATGGTGTGGGTGTCTTTTAAGAGATATTTTTGACCTTTTTACTCAGTTTATAAAATAAACACTATCCAAATAAATCTAGACAATTTTTTTAAAGTCTTTTAAAACCATTCTGAATATGCATAAACGATATGTTTATAAACCATATGGTCAATCAATTATCTTATGATGATGATAATCTTAGTTCTTATTGAGATGCTAATCTTGATTGACTCCGGGCTACAGTCTTCTCTGCTTCAACACCTATATGAATGTTATGTAGTTCAATGACCAAGTGGGTAACTGCAGGAGCTCAATCTACATTTGATTGAATTCAAATAGCATTGACTTATAATGTTTGTATTATCTTCAAAGTTAGCACCACTACCAAGGTACCTTCTCTAATTTTGGTACACATCATCTCTTTCTTTTATTCTTTTGATACGGTATTTAAAAACACATCTGAAATTCTTTGTCAGTTCATAAATTTATAACACATTTTGAGTATGGTTGACTTTACTCTAGTAAAGTAGAGCACGTGACTTATTGCTACAGAGGTTGCGAGTTTCTCCTTGTTTCCTTGGGCAAGAAACTTTACTCTTATTTTTCTGTGGATCTGAAGTCACATTTAAGCCGTTGGTCCCCCTGTGCGGATGTTCCTCATTCATTCATTTGTATTTATATGTCAAAAGGTGCGTAATGGATTTTAAAACAAGGATGTCCACTCATGGTACAACTATTACTATTCTTAACTTGGTCAAATCTTTTGAATTCAAGATGAAGTTGTTTTTAAGCAAAGTCAGACATTAATCATCAGATAAATATTTGCAATGAAAAAATGACATAACCAATAATCAACGTGGGCTGGTGAATCAACTAGAATTCTCTGTTATGTCATCTTATCCAATACCAATAGCCGCTGAGTGTAACAACTCACCTGAGCCTATTACACATGATGAAAGGAGATAACAAAGTCATTTCCATGTCATCTCAAATTACCAATTGCAATCATATCCTATACCCAAAGTCCTGTCTTAACTGGTCTAAACAAACATAGGATTCATATCAACAACACCATTGCTTAGTTTTATATGCCTTGGGGATTCTAACCTTGAAATCATAAAACGCTAAATAAGAGTGTGAATTCTAGAAGCAATGAGAGATTAATTTTAATGAGATGGGTATCTACTTTCAGACTCATGTTTTCTTATTTATATTTCCCATCAGGCTATGAGTTGAATTGATTCAAATGCCCATAGAGACTGACCTTGAAATAGAACACTTCCATAGGCTATCTAATAGTGTGAGTTCTGGAGGGATAACATGAGGACCCGTACCTGTTTTCATCACGATATCCATTTCATTTTGCTCCTATGTTATTTGTAATATGATGTTGACAGATGTTTCAATTACTTCAAAAGGCAATGTATGTTTTGTATATTTATATCATAGCATACTTTATTAATGTAGCTGTCTGTAGATGGTTTTATGGCATGAGACATAGTAGAATTGATTTTCCACACTGTTGAAAGCTAATAAAAACTTATGACAACTTTGATTGAAATATTCAAACACACTTTCTTAAGGTCATCAAGACAAAAAATAACATGTTTGCAAATCTAATTTTGATGTAATTTTTGATCCCCAACTTTCCATATAAATTCTGAGATTTTAATACCTCATAAGGTCATATTTTTCTCATCACGCCTGTAAACTTTCACACCCTTATCATGTTTCATTGAAAAGATCTGGTCAAAATAATGTTGTTGAATTACTGGAATATTTTATTGACAAAAGTAAATAGGTTTGTATAGGTCATTCTCAGACACATTTTTGCCTATAACATAAAATTGACTCTACGGTAAGCAAACAAAACTTTACAATTGCTTTATTTAGATGATGATCCTTCATTTAAATATGCATATGTTGAATGTGTCACACATTTTGGCCTATAGCATAAATTTGACTCTACGATAAGCAAACAAAATTTTACAATTGCTTTATTTAGATGATGATCCTTCATTCAAATATGCATAAGTTGACTGTGTCACCAGATTGGAATACTAACTTTTAAGAAAAATCAAATTTGATAAGTTCAACTACACAGGAAATTGGATTTTTAAAATAAAAGGCACAAGATACTGTACGAGGTATTTTACTTAACCACACATATTGGGGCAATCTACACGGAGCGCAGATCCAGATGCATGCGCATCTCTGAGATCCAGTAGACCGCTTACACGTACGTATGTACGCAGAGTGCTGTACAGCAGATCTGGATCTGACGCCGGTGTAGCCATAATCTATATTTAACTCATTGTGCAATCTTAAATGTCTTTATATGTATGTAGTTCATTGTTTTTAATTTATGATTTTTATATATTATGTTTGACCCCTGGGCACCCCTGAAAAACAGTGATTTCACTGATGGGGTTTCCCCAGGCAAAATAAGAATTAAATAAATAAATAAATAAATAAAGCGGCTTAAGGGGATGTGCATTCATCTGGATTTCCACTCTCATGTAGAGCGCCCCACTTTTGCATAATGGTTAAAAAGAGAGTCACGTCTGTTCAATCCTTCTTTTCCAGACAGATATGGATAGCACGAGACTTACTTTGGAGGGTTAGCTAAATAACTTCATATAGTCCCTAATTGATATCTTCAAAGACAAAATATAACATCACTCAAGTGTAAAAGGAATCATATAATAAAAGTGAGTAATTAACCATTTATCTCGGGGTTTATCACCCAAAAATAACACCAGCATACCATTATTTGTTCACTATAGTGATGCAGGTTTAATTTTACATTTGGTAAGATATAATGTGTATTGTGGAACTTAGCGGAAGCCTGATTTGAATATTAAGGAGATATGCTCTGACTTTGTTGACATGAAGAACTTGGATCAATTAGCATAGGGACTAATGCTGTCGATTCTATCCATTTAACACTTAAGTGCATAAGGGGGGGGGGAGGTCCATATGGACCCTGGATTTTGTTTTTAGCGCAAAAACGCAACATAAGCTGATAAAGCTGTTTTATGTAATTGTCAAGGTAGGGGTTGTGCATGTTTTGGTGCAAACAAAATTCAAATCGGTCGCTTCGTTTTTGAGATAATCAGCATAAACTGTGCGCTGTTCAAATTTTGTTTTGTCCCTAAAACCCAAACGAAACATTTTTTTAAATTTTTATTTCAGCAATGTATTTGTAATTATAATCTGCAATTATGAGCCAATTTTCATTGTAAAAATCCTTTGGGAAAGCAGATTTCCAATGTTTGGCGGGAAATATAGTCATAGTCAGATTGCTTATCTTTTTTGAGATTTTGATGCTAAAATATTGTTCATATTTTTGCTCATAACCCATGAAATGTCACAGCTGAGTTACAAAAGGTTTTGAAGATTGTTACAGGCCCCTGAATATGTAATTCATTAATATAAAGTTTTGAGTAAAGCAGTACCATAAGTCAGACATAATATGTGAGTGGCCAATCTGTTATGCACAAGATGATTTTAATACAACACAATGGCTGATAGGAAGTTGAGCTACTTGAGACATAATAGCTCTTTTGTTTAGCTGTCAATCATGTGTGTGGTGTGTTGGACTTTCCAGGTATTCTATTGTGTGATGCATGTAAACAAGTACAGTATGATTGACTGTTACCATGGTTACATGGGGAATCCCCAAATACTCATGAATGAAGATTGACCTAGAATGTTCTGTAAATATTATGATGAAATTTATTATGTGTACTAGAATGGTGTGGATAAAAGGAGGGTTTTCAAGAGAAAGTTAAAGTGGTATAAAAAGAGATGGCTTTTGAGAGAAGGGGTCAGTCAGCTTTGTTAGCTATAGGAAGCTATTATCAGTCTACTTTTGCCAGCTATATCGGAGTTATATCATTGAGATATTGTGGAGGACTCGAGGCAGATTGGAACTAATATTATTAGATATTTTGCTGCCTTTTTTGGAGCACTTTTATGGATAGCTGTTAGAGTGGAGAAGTTTAGCTGCTGGATCGTGAATCGATTTTATATTAACTGTGGACAAGGAGTTTGAGATTGCAAGAAGACGAATTTTACATTGACTGATATTGAACACTATTCGGAAGGAGTTATCGGACATTTTGTACCGTTTTGGATCTGGATTTGTGGACATTTGCACAGATGTCATAAAGGACTTTACCGTGGAATATTATTAGCTAGCTTGTTCAACTCAGAAGCCACTCGTGAGTAAACTAAAACCGTAGATAAGACAATTACACTGTTAAATTGTTTGTGTAAATAAATTGTTTGTTTATTTGATAAAATCCTGACTTACAGTGTATTTATTCTTGCTTTGCTTTTAGCTCGAACCCGAAAGGTTATTTCTGACCTTGATCCTTGTTTTGGGTCGTAACAAGATATACATATAGGAAAATGTGTCTAATTATTGTTACCATAATTATTTTTACACATCAACATATATGCGGCACTTAAATACAAAATTGCCCATAAATCAAAATGGTTTGACCAATTTACCTAAATTTAAAACTTTGACCACTTTCGTTGTCACCTGTCGTAACATTAAAAAACTACATTTTGAAAAATTAGACCAAGATCCTTTAAATGTTTAAAAGGCGATGGCCATCAGTTAAGCGTTTAGAGAATTTGCTAAATGAAAAAACTCATTAAGTCATGAGAAAATGTAAGCAAAGTAACAGAAATATGGTTCCTTTTTGACTGAATCCTTTAACTAAACCAAATCATGTGCATTTTGAGTTCTCCATTTTATGTCAAATCATTTGAAAACATGTTTTTAAAAAAATAAAGACTGCCTTCTTATGCTTAAATGCGCATATACATTCTGACTTCAGAAGTTTGTTTAAACAGATCAAGTCAGACCTTTTTTGTAATTATGATCATGCTAAATTTTAGTAGATCATGAAAGATTTCGTTTAAACGTTTATGTCAAATACGTTTCAATGGTTAGCAAATTAAACGGAAATCAACAGCATAAATAAGGACTGACTTTGATTTCACTAACTGAATAATTTGATCTAATATAAAGGTGAATTTCCTCATTGGATATTGAGATATAATGTAAAAGGGGAAGAGTATTTCAGAATTCAGATATACAAAGGTTCTAGGGTCCAAATATTTACATTTGGAATTTGGAAAATGACAATATAGTTTATGAACAATGATTACATCAACAATTTAGGAACAATATACTCTGCATTCAATAAACAATCTAACTGAACAAGCTGTAACTTTTGCGCATTCATAGGCAGACTGGCAATGGTGGTGTTTTGGCGATCGCCTCATGGGCTGCTTGGTTTTGCGCTGCTCAGGGCCAGTTACCCACAAAGAAGAAAGAGGAAAGAAAACAGAGATAAGAAAGGGGAAAAGGAGGAAAGGAGGAGAAAGCAAAAAAAAGAGAAGGGAAGAAGAATTGAGACCGATATGGGCCCGTTATTCCGTAATCAGGCTCTGACAGCCCTCGGGGGGGGGGGGGGTAAACTCCACTCAAGATTACTTTAGTTATAAGTTTGGTATAGGTGTGCCGGCCGAAGGGCTGCAAATGAGGACTTAGAGAACGGATAGATAAAACCCCAACTTTCTGGGGGCTTTGCCCCCTGGACCCAGCCGTTACACACTATGCAAATAATATGTGTTGTGCATATTTCTATGATTTTTGCTTTAAAAAAAGTCACTAAATCCGCGATCTTTGACCCCTAAATTTGCAATAAAAAACAAATTTCTGTGGGCTTTGCCCCTAGACGGGCCCCTGGACCATACCCATTACACTCTATGCTCGCTTCGCTGCCATGGTCGAAAGGGCCGCTTTAATATTTTTTGCCACGGCCGGTTTGAGAACCCATTCCGCCCCTGTGCGCATTCATTAATCTCGTCTCATTGCACTCTGCCTGTAGCGTTGTGATAACGATGTCAATGATACTGGCAAAATGATAACAACAATGACGATGATGACAATATAAAGTTATAAGATAACATGAAAGTTCATCTTTACTCATACCATAGTCTCCAAAGAAAAATATCTCCTTCATTCAAGTTTTGTCAGAGCAATTTTCAACTAGTTTTAAGTTTCAATTAGATTTATTAGTTGTTCTTCTGTGACATAATAACTGACACATATTTACACAATAACAAGCTAATCAAAATGTGCTTGACAAATTAAATTAATTCAAGATTCAATAGCATGGTTAATTTGACTTGACCTAAAATTTGAGTTTTCATTTAAACTGACAAATATTTCGGGTGAAATAACAGAATGAAAAAAATGAATGAAAAATAATGAGAATATGCAAGCTTTAGCTGCTAATAACTGCATGAAAAGGGTCGTACACATGTAGTAGTTTCAACTAATAGAAGTGACATGCTTATGCTTAGTTTACTACATAACCTTGACCAAATGACAAAAAGTGTTACAGAAAGGTAACATTCGAATTATTTGTAGTATAAATACATTTTTTCATACCTTAACCATACATATATGACCTGGAACGATAGATGTATGTGTGACATCTAATACGTTGGATATCTCAAATGATTTTAGATATCAAGGTAACTTAGGAACAAAATTCTTCATTTGATATTGTTTTGAAAATTAAAAGCATTATATTTCTAGAGCAAGGCAACCAATTACAACGGGATTTGAATCAAAATGTAGTATTTTTGATGCAGATGTAAGGTGTAATAAAAAATTGTCCTTCAGCCTTGTCACATATTTTGCTTCTGGTCAGATAGTAATAACAGTAATTTACCAATTATGGAATCTATAAATACCGCTATTTTTATCCCACTATTTAGATTTAAAACAATATCTATTGGCACTAGAAAATTTGGTCAGGAAATAGTACAGCAAATCAGCTAAAGCTCTTACCAGGGAGTTAATGCAAAATGTATAACCACTGGTATTTATTAAAAGGTTAGTATTTAACAAAAAATACATGTGAAGATGTAATGTTTAAGTAGATGACTTGTATAGTATAATTAATAAAAGGTTAAAATGGGATGGTTGAAAAGCATATCTGTCTTCTGAAGCCAATGGTTAAAATGCCTACTTTCTGGTAATGCTGCTAAGGGATTTCTACAAAGTATTTAAAACATTTACAAAAGCTGGTACCCATCTGTTTTGTGCAACCCTTTTACTGCAGCACATCTTAAAATAAGGGATGATTGCTCTTTGCTCTGTGTATGTGTTTAATGTTTGATATTGTACTTATCTGCTTGCAGTGAAATGGTTAACAAAATAATAACACAAGAGGGGGCAATGCATTAAATTTGTCCAGTGACAATATTATGAATACTTCTCTCATTTTCAAGGTTATTACTTAAATATTGTAAATTTAAAGCAACTAAAAATATTGCATTTACAACTGGTTTAAGTAAGTAGACAATGTTTAAAAAGTAACAAAAAACCAAGAACAGCCAGAAAAACCATGTTTGTAGTATGACATGTGGCAATGACGAGATGGACATGAATGTTAGAATTTCATCAACAAATAGCCCCTGTAAAGCACCAGACAATATATCCCAAGACTTACCCCTGCCCTAGATGTGAATTCTTTATTGCAAATTTGTTCATAAGTAAGAAAATTTATCCCTTATAAATAATAACCATACAGATTTTTAACAGGTAACATGACCATTCATATATCATATAACTAATGTTAAACTACAAGTTACCTTTAAAACAAACCCTTTCAAAAGAGAAAAACACATAAATGGACAATAAATTGTGGGTAAGGAGGTGGTAACACTTCTCTGAGAAAGTAATACCTTCCAAAAAGAACTGGCAGCTAATAAAGAAAAACCTAATAAAGAAAAAAAAAAGATTAAAAATTAAAGATTTAAAAAAAATCATTTAGGCTGATAGCCAAAGCAACCCAAGAAAGTTTCTGATGAAGATTATTTCCATTGAGATCCAAGAACTTCTTTGCTCATTTTTAAATACAGGAGAGAGACCAGAGTACCCGGAGAACCACCTGCAGAAGCGAGTATTGACTGAAAACCAAATGCACATACAGCGCCGGGAGCAAGAGTCAAAACCGGGTCTCATTGGTGCAAAATAAGGGAAGTACAGCTGTACTAACCCACTTCCACAAAATAGTGGGTAACAAATTTCAACACAAAATGAAAAAGTGTAAAAGATTGTTTACAATTTTTTAACTATTTTTATTTGATAATAAGCAATTGTACAAATGAAATAATTCAGCAACAATGGCACTGTTGCTTATTGTAACTACAAAAGGCAAAACTAAACTAACACTTTAGGCCAGTATATATTTCAATCAATGTAATAGACACAAAATATGAAAAAACAAAATAGGTTGAGAAACATTCGTCAGACCATTTTTCTAGATTAACATATAGAGACAGGAAACTGTAACATTTTACTAAGTTGTTACAAAAATATCACAACACCACTTAGAGCACTACATTTTTATTTTTACCATATTGTGACTAAAAAAAATTAGAGCAGAGAAACAAATCGCCTGTCACCTTGTACTATTTTCCTGTAACTCTACCAAAATGCCAGGAATCATCTTTGCCAGATGAAGCATGCATCTGTTATCTTTATTATCCCCATTCATGACTGAAATATTTCAAAAATAGCTCCTAGCACAAACAATTTACAAATTGATAATGCCTGAATTGCCGCTTTTCAATTGTTACAAGCATGAAAACAGCATCAATTCACTTCTGAAAATGTGCAAGCTTTGGGCCAAATACATGCATCAATGTTCTGACAATTTTCCAATGTTTGATCGTTTGTACTAGAAATGGCAATTTTAAAGCTACAGAAAATAAAGTACAGTTCTAATGGTATTTGTTGCTCTTTTTAATACCACTTAAGATAGCTATATATTCATATATCTACTTATATAGGAAATATGATAACAAATGGAAAGAGTTCAGAAAGATATTAAGTGTACTTTTCAAATGTAAAAAAGCAATCAATTCTCTACATATTGTAAAAAAGAACAAATCAACTCAATCCATAACAGAAATACAAGAGCCATAGATAAAATAAAAGCTCAAAGTGTTTTGTCAATTCTTTTTAAAGGCAACCAATCGTTTTGAAATTTGCAACTCATTACACAACTTCTTAAATCAAAATATACTACTAAGAATTAAAATTAGAGCATAAAAGATAGGATTTATTGTTTTGCCTGTCATATATTGTCCATTGAGTAATGGACACTGGCCAAATATCATTTTAGTCATAAATTTGAGAGAAGAATCATGTTGATCACTTGCCAAAAACAATAAACATCACTAGTGGAAAAATAGGAGTGTACAATATTGGAAAAAATGTACAGTCCTATTCAAACAAAAAATTTCAATTCAAGTGGAGCCATCAGATGTTCCTATAAATCTACATTGTGTCCAGATTTTCAACACACAGCTCTACCATGGAAGAGACACCAGACAAGTGCAAGACAAACAAGAAGGTCTCTATTGTTAGCAAGTGTCATGTTTAAAAATCTTAGAATAATAAATATAATGACATGTTTGTTTGCATTATGTCTTCAATTGGAGTTTTGGCTCTTTTTGGAACTATAAACCATTTCCGAGCTATACTACAAAAGGAAATTTCAACTTTCATTTGAGATATACAAAAGTCAATACTATAATGGATCAAAAACACAAGCTGTGAAAACAATGTATCAATATGTGTTGTACAACATGAAAAGGTATATAACGTTGCAGCCTTTGTGACTTTATGAAAAATATAGAACCTGCTGTTGGTTCTCATTATTCTATGCATCATCATATCTAATGCAATGTGGATGAGCTGATTTAGTTTGGTTGAAGTTACAGTAAAACCATAGCTTAGAAATGGGTACACAACTCTGGCAAAAGACATATTTTCCAATATTCCATTATTAAAAAAAAATATTATTAGGTAAAAATTGATATTATATTTCAATAACCATTTGGGCTATGTCATAATTAAGAGATATATGAAGATTTGACAACTATATATAATTCAGAAATTACAAATATCCATATTTAGAAATACTTATGAAGATCCTGCACCCTAGCTGTCAGTTTAGACTTGTAATGATTCTAGACATGGTCTATGCAAACCACTCCTTTCCCATTCATGCCCCTTAAACAATTAGGCATTCAAACACGCCACAGAGTTGTTCATCGCAAATCAACAACTTTGCATCCGATGGTCGGCGTATTTTTATCACGCTCGGGTGGCTTAACCTTTCAACAACGGAAATCTTACTGAAACCGTATGAATTAAATTCTAAATATTTTCAATTTAACATCTTCATAAAATATTTAGCATATCTGAAGCAAAGGGCTAATTTGTGAATGCTTACTGCTTTGACATTATATCAATTTTTCCCAAGCACCAGGCTTTTGCACGTACTATAAGTGCCCGACGCGCCATGATCAAAGCTGGTCAGTGCGCCGACTTTTGTGTACTGCGTAAACGCACTTTTGTAAACGCCATGCCTTGCATGACGCACTAATTTGAATATCAACTGTGGATTCATCACGAATCAACAACGGTACGCTCCTGTATAAAGAGATACAGTGAGTTGTTGAAACCTTATTCAAGGTTTGCATTTACTATAAAATTGCTGCTTTCAATTTGCATGTAATAAAAATTTACTTTTCTATATCTATTTAGAATTGTCGAGGAGGAAAAATAACATTTCACCTATTCATATATTGCTATAATAGGAGCCGCACAGGGACAGGTTAAACACATAAAGTGGACCCTCGATGTGTTCAAATACTAAGAAAACAAAGCTACATTTACATCAATGTCAAGGTAATATGTATTCTTCTCTACAGGAAATTGCATCAAATTGAATTACAGAATGAGCTGGGAATGACTTTAAATTTGATTAAATTGTAACCTTGGAGAGCATTAAAATAGCCACAGTATCCAATTACAAATTCATAATGTTTAATTCATCATAAATACCCAATATCTTTCGCACAAATTATATTCTTGAACAAGAAGAGATTTGGAATATTAATGTCTCTAGAGTAAAAATGCAACAAACCTTTCAATTTTTCAGCTATATATTTGAAAGAAATGAATAAAACTTCTCAAGACAGAATGAAGGTGATAAAAAAAACCCCACAAAACACCAAGACCTTTTTTCAAAATGGCAAAATGTAATACTGTAAACAGGGTTATTTTGCGAATCATCATCTAAGCGCAAATATAACCCCCATGAATATATTCATTTTATTTGTAGGTCTATGTAATGAAGCTTAAAAACGCTGATTTAACTCACGCGAAAAGGTCTTAATTGTCACGTTTCGCAAAAAATTCTGCTCGGGAAAACATCCCCGTTTACAGTATTGGTTGAAACAAGATAAGAATTCATGTAAACAAAAGCGATTTCTCAAAAATAATATTTATATTAATCAACAACACTATACAACACTTGCAAATACAAAATCCTCACAAAAACCATCAACCTTGTTCAACCTTGGAGGGATTTTGCAGTAATCCCTAGTAATCCTAACATCATGCATGCAAACAGAACATTCAGAAAAACATTACCTGTAAAGAAATATAACATGTAGAATTGCATGCAACATTGAAGGATATACATTCAATAATGAATTTGAAAAAAATTCTTGTAAGAAATTTCAAAAGGATGTTACGGTAAATCTTGATTTTTTTGATATTACAAATCAGAGAGCATTATTCTACTCAACATTATAGGATGAACTTAAGTGAACTTGAAAAACATTTCTGAGGGATTCATGTATGTGTATAACAGTATCTGCAGCATTTTTTCTAGTAGTTAATTGAAAATATTTTGAATCACACTCAACAATGTAGGAGGAACATTATTGTGAACTTGAAAAGCATGCCTTGAGGATTGAAGTATGAATAGAACATAACATGCCTTGAGGACTGAAGTATGAATAGAACATAATCTGTGGAAGCTAGATGTACACGGGATTTCCTGAGGGACATGTGGGAATGTTGAATTGCAAGTAGAGAAACTAATGAAGGGATCTCATTAATTTCAGACTAAAAACACTAGTCAATGAAAATAGGCTGGTCAAACTGTTGTAGATATAAGATAATGAAAACAATGAATAAATACCACTGTGTGTGTAACCAGACGGTAGTTAATTCCAATTATATTATTATCCTGCTTGATTTGATATATTAGCTCTCATTCACAACGAAAGAGGAAAGCTATTAAATTTGGAATATTAAGATATCTGCAGTTAAAATGAAACAAAAATGTTTTTGTTAAGCCTTATTTTGAAAGAGAAATTTCATTTTCTAGAATGTTTTTAAACATTAATCTAAAAATATAAATCGTCAAAGAAGAATAAAGTTATAAAATAAAACCAACAAAAACAAACAAACAAAACCATGTTTTTATCCAATCAAATATTTGTTGAAACAATATAACAATTCATGTACAAACAAAAGAAATTCACCAAAAAGATATTCATATATTCACCAACATTCTACAGCACTTCATAGCTTTCACCAGAGTAAATACAAAATCCTCACAAAAACCATCAACCTTGTTCAACCTTGAAGGGATTTAGCAGTAATCCCTAATAATCCTAACATCATGCATGCAAACAGAACATTAAGAAAAACATTACATGTAAAGAAATATAACATTTAGAATTGCATGCAACATTGAGGGATATACATTCAATAATGCATTTGAAAAAAATTCTTGTAAGAAATGTCAAATGGATGTTACGGTAAATCTAGATTTTTTTTTTGATATTACAAATCAGAGAGCATTATTCTGCTCAACATTATAGGATGAACTTAAGTGAACTTGAAAAACATTTCTGAGGGATTCATGTTTGTGTATAACAGTATCTGCAGCATTTTTTCTAGTAGGTAGTTGAAAATATTTTGAATATCACTCAACAATGTTGGAGGAACATTATTGTGAACTTGACAAACATGCCTTGAGGATTGAAGAAGAATACAACATAACATGCCTGGAGGACTGAAGTATGAATAGAACATAATCTGTGGAAGCTTGAGGATTGAAGTATGAATAGAACATAATCTGTGGAAGCTAGATGTACAAAGGAAGTATGAATAGAACATAATCTGTGGAAGCTAGATGTACAAAGGATGTCCTGAGGGACATGTGGGAATGTTGAATTGCAAGTAGATACACTAATGGAGGGACCTCATCAATTTCAGACTGAAAAACTAGTCAATGAAAATAGGCTGGTCAAACTGTTGTAGTTATACGATAATGAAAACAATAAATAAATACCACTCTGTGTGTAACCAGATGGTAGTTAATTCCGGGGTTAATTCCGATGATATTTATCCTGCTTGATTTGATATATTAGCTCTCATTCACAAAGAAAGAGGAAAGCTATTAAATTTGGAATATTAAGATATCTGCAGTTAAAATGAAACAAAAATGTTTTTGTTAAGCCTTATTTTGAAAGAGAAATTTCATTTTCTAGAATGTTTTTAAACATTAATCTAAAAATATAAATCGTCAAAGAAGAATAAAGTTGATTAAACAAAGAAAAATAAAATAAAACCAACAAAAACAAACAAACAAAACCATGTTTTTATCCAATCAAATATTTGTTGAAACAATATAACAATTCATGTACAAACAAAAAAAATTCACCAAAATGATATTCTTATATTCATCAACATTCTACAGCACTTCATAGTTTTCACCAGAGTAAACACAAAATCCTCACAAAAACCATCAACCTTGTTCAACCTTGAAGGGATTTAGCAGTAATCCCTAGTAATCCTAACATCATGCATGCAAACAGAACATTCAGAAAAACATTACCTGTAAAGAAATATAACATTTAGAATTGCATGCAACATTGAGGGATATACATTCAATAGTGCATTTGAAAACACATTCTTGTAAGATATTTCAAATGGATGTCACGGTAAATCTAGATTTTGCTGATATTACAAATCAGAGAGCATTATTCTGCTCAACATTAGGTAGAAATAAAGTGAACTTGAGAAACATTTCTTAGGGATTCAAATACGAAGATAACAGTATTCTCAGTGTTTTTTCTAGTAGTAAGTAGAAAACATTAGTAATTATTTTCAACAATGTAGGGGGAACATCAGCATGAACTTGAAAAACATGCCTTGAGGACTGAAGTATGAATAGAACATAATCTGTGGAAGCTTGAGGATTGAAGTATGAATAGAACATAATCTGTGGAAGCTAGATGTACAAAGGATGTCCTGAGGGATATGTGGGAATGTTGAATTGCAAGTAGATATACTAATGGAGGGATCTCATTAATTTAAAACTAAAATATTATTCAATGCTAATAGGTTGCTCAGACTATCGTAATAAAGATAATGGAAATAATAAATAAATACTGCTTTGTATAACCAAATGGTTGCTAATCCCATCATCCTAGTTAGGTATGTTAATAAAATTTTGAAAACTGAACTATTTTCTTAAAAGTGGATTTAAATTAAAGGTGGCAAAGGTTGCAACAAAATGGTGGTTCAACCAACTTTCTAGGTTAAGTACTTTTAAAGTTAGACCAAAAAGAAAATTTTGCCAAATTGTCGAAAACTGTATGATCAGGGCCAGATTTGACATGGTAAATCTGCAGAATTCAGACAGTCTATTGTGAAAATGTTTTACAGTTTTTGAAATGAAGGGCGTCATCTAATGGCTTTTACTGAACAGGGCTATCCTAGTGTGGTTTGATTACACCTGCTCTAGAAAAAAGTGCATGTTGCGCCAAAGATTAAGAGATTTAAAAATCACTGTATGTCAGTTAATGATGGGTAATTTTTTCATCTTTCAAGGTAAAAAATCAGTCCTAAGACTGGCAAGTTTTAAGTTTCTATAATATGAAAATGAGAGCAGATATTTACATATATTCAAAACTAGGCATGTGAGCACACCTTGCTGGAAAAAAACCTGAAAAATCAGGAAAAGTGTGTAATATTGTTAACAAAAGTCCAAAACAGGCTAAATTTTTTTTTGGGAATTTCTAACTTAAATATTTCAAAATCAAGCAAATCTGAAATCATCTTAAAGAAGCTGCAAACTCTCTTGCCTTCATTAATCAAGTTGAACTACTGTACTGACCAATTATAATGAAAGCGGTATACCTTACCTCCTTGAACCTTACATCATGAACTTTTGGAACACCCATGGTACCTTAATATTTGAAGGGGTAGGCGCAATATAGTGCTAACCCACACCTATTTTTTTTGACCATCTTTGTTCTGGTTTTGAACAAGATGCATTGAAAACATGTTATTACATCATTTTTCAATTAATTTTGGGAAAAACGTCTCTAGTTCAGTTTAATTATCCCATATTGTATACTTTTTTCAGCAAAATCACTGTATGGCTAAGATTTAGCCTTTCAAAAGTCTAAGGGTGGCTTAAAAATCAGACACTATGGCTTAGCACTATATTGCCCCTGAATTCGTATTCAGCGCCATAGATCATTTAGAAACACTTTACATTTTCTGGAATCACTTAATTTATAATCCTTGCATCAAGTACTCTTAGATCTGGCATTTTGAAAAAGAAAAAAACTTTGGCATCTAGTGTTTCTAGAAAGTTAGAAATTGTAATGTGCAAAAACTTGGGGCAATATAGTGCTAACCCTCCCTTTTCAAGTGACTGGCTTGTTTTATTGAAATCACGGGGGACTGTAAAAATCTTGACCACAATCTGAAAACCAATTTCCTTGTAACAGTATTACCAATAATCATTTGATTTTGTGTTCTCCATTTAAAATTTCATTCCATGAACTGAACAGAAAACTAGCACAATAAATTATTTAAGCTTAATATTTGGTTACAATTTCCTCCATCCTCTCTTGAGCATTCAGCATAATCCTTGCTGTCAAGGTCAGATCCAAGTGATCAATATTTCCTCTATTGCTTTATATAATTGATATAATTGCAATTTTGTTAATTGTGAACCAATCTGACTAGTCTAAAAAATGTTATGAGTTTTGTCATTTTGATACTGTTGGTAAAACTCAACATCAAACTTGAATACTGTAAAGCACTTTAATTTGCGGGTACTTTATTTCACGAATTCCAAATGAGCAGCAACTAAGCTGGGATGTAATTACACTAATCTGGAAAAATGACCATTAGTTGCCAAGCAAAATATAATTTTCACGAGGGATTTAATTTTGTGAATTTTCGGTCTAGTGAAATTAGCAAAATTAAATCCCTAGCGAAATTAAGTGGTTTTACAGTATCATTATGTATATCCGTAGCCTGGTGGCCTTGATGTATATTTGATTAAAGTCATAGCTATTATCAAATAAAATAAGCAGCAGCCCTACTTTCTTTATGTTGATTACTTTAAGCATCTAAAGAATTGGGTAAGAATAGAGTCTTCAAAAGGGAAAATACAGGAATGATAATTTATGATAAGACAAATCAACTTCAGTCTTCTTTAGTATAACAGCAAGCCATTTGAATGTGCTATTCATGTTAGTATCATTATTCATAGAATTTACATTTTGTAAAATTCTACAAAACATACAAACAATGTAATTGAAGCAAACATGTCTTCCAAAGTGTCTTTAAAATGACGCCAGTGGGCTGTTTTAAGGTAATTTGTTGGAACAACACAGTAATATGCAGCGGCAATAGGTCTACTCGATTTTCTACTTCCAATTAAATTTATTCTTTCAATCCATACAATAATTTTGTCACTAATTGCAGTAAGAGTGAAGGCTAATCATCTTGAAGGGATTGTACCTCTCTTTTCCTTTTCCAAACTAGTGGAGTCTCTTTTACAATAAATAGGCATATATGTGAACATTTTGTAAAAAATTAGCTTATTAAGATAGCAACTACGTGATCTGCTATGAACTGATCAAATGTGAGAAACAAATACTGAAGAGTAAACATGGAATAAATAGTTGGTCTAATACAAACCAGACAAATCCCTTTGTGAAAATTTTAACTGATAAGTTGAATAAATTTGAAATCAATACTTGGAATATCATTTGCTCACCTGATATATTATCAGGCGCTTTACAATTCATTTACATACCAATATATATTCAGACAGCTCCAATTTCTGCTGGTTAGCAATTTTAACATTATAATAACTATGTCTTATAGACTGGACACAAGTAGAATTGTGTTTTTCTTCAAAACAAAGTATATTTAATATCAAACTGTTCATTTTCATATCTCTTATCTTGTAAAAATTAAACAAAGCCACATTGTTTGAGTAAAATACATATGAATTTTGTTTGAAAGAATAGTTTGAGAAAAATTTGCAGTATAAGTCTAGATAATTAATAATACATAGATATTGTCAACCAACAAATTAATCTTAATGTAGGATATATGAATTATTTAAAAATACATAATTGTTTTTCAAAATAACTAGCATTTTGTATTTGTCCATTTCTGTTTCTTTAATAGCGATTCTTCTATACATGAAATTTGTTTATCTGTTTTGATAAATGTAGTGAGGAGGCTTAACGCAATTTCATTATAATTACAATTTAATTCAAGTAAATTTAAAATCACTCAAAAGTATTTTAAGATTCTGTCTGCTCTTGAAAATTTGCCACAAAGCTGTATCTTATCCATTGGCTATTAATCAAATTGTAATTTCAATATCCTTCAAAATTTCCTTCACTTGCCTCTTATTATTGGTAGCTTCAAAACTGTTGTAATCACTATCC
>JXSR01S073486.1:48360-60420 GCA_000969725.1 Ophiothrix spiculata
GAAAAAAATCATGAAATGTATTCGAACCCTCATTTATTTACAATTACTGTTGATAAAATATAAAGATTTCGAATCAAATAAAATAAAAACTGATAATTATCATAGATTTCTAATCTTTATCATAGATAGTTGACAAGTATTGTATTTTTAGATAAATTTGTTAGTGGTGCTGATATCAAAGAAAATTTGCCCAGATAAATTGATTTTATTCAAGAATTTACTGGTGCAACATTGAAAAAAAAAATAAGTGAAATTTATGACAAACATGAGGGGATTAAACATTCTGAGCTGAAGTATTTCATGATTCATAAAATATACAGAATCTTGACAACCACCTATTTTAACCCTCTGGGTTTTACACCCATTTTCACACCACTATAAAAGAATGAAAGTGTGAATTGGTTCTCTTTTGGCTACATTTCACTCTAGATATACAGTAAATAGATAAAAAACACCCTAAAATCTAGTGATTATATATTTTTCATCTTAGCTATACTTTCAATAGATTATTTAATCAACTTCTAAAAACTCCCTTAACAGTTAAAAGCACTTATGCACTGGGGTGTTTCAAGAAGTATAACATTAACCAAATGATAAAAACTATGTTGACAGTTAACAGCTAACATTAGTGTGAGAGTTTTACCACATCTGTGAGCGAGTGAGAAAGTGATATAGGCCTTGGGTCAATTGAACTCCTTATGGAGAAGTTGGAAGATACTAGAGGTGAAGAGTGAAATCAAGGAGGAGGAGAAGAGGCACTATCTAGTCATTCACTTTAAATTTACTTTGAAGTACCTGTACACATATATTTGCCTGCATGGTTATGTACCACACATCTTTTTTCTTTACCATTCTGGCTTTCATTATTTTTTTCTTTACTATTCTTGCCTTCAGATATAATTCTATTTTAAATCCAACTCAAACAAACAGTGTAGAGCATATACAGTAAGGCAACTTCTAAATACAACTTATATGTTACATAAAAGTAATTACTTGTCTTTCACTTAATTTTACAGGTATATAGTATGATGCAGTCTATATTTGTATATTATAACACCTCATTATTATTCAAGTACTAATCACATCCATTCATTGGCCGGTCACAGGCTACTTCCCGGTTGGTAGTTTTGACTCTTTTCCCTACAACATCATCCCCAGGGTCACAGTGAGATGTTATAAAACAAATACTACATAATAATATTGGTGAAGTAGTTTGCCCTACTTCACCTCAAACCATATAGTTATGTATACTAATGGACAGCGTGAACAGAACTTGGGCGACAATATGATATAAAACAAATATGGGCTGTACATGATACAATTTCTTTCTAGCTTTCAAAGAATTATCAAAATGAAACTTTTCAACAATAACTAGTTCAGTCTTCAAATAAAGGACAAAGTTAATTTTAGAATACATCATGCTTATATGTTTTCATTCAACATTTACCATCTGAATCTTGACATATAGCCCACTTTCCCCTTTTCATTTTTTAGTAACTTGCGTGTCTGTAGCCAACAGCATTGGACACTTTGGTCAAGTCTTTTATCTTAGTCACACTTACCAGGTATTGTTTACAGTTAATGTCTGCATGGAAGTACAATGATAGTATCATTAGCACAAAAAAACCCACCTGATAGTGATATCTCTTGTAGAAAGTAGTTCACTAAATATCTTTTTATCTTTCTGTATTTTTTATTCATAAATAGTTATAAACAAATCTGCAATTGAAATGTGTTTGACTTGTACAATTTGCTTCAATCTCACAACCCAAAGCTTTTCCACCTCCAAACACTTGCCAATGTACCGGGGTAGTGTTTTTAAGGGGTTTCCTCCAAGAAACAGTTGCTTACAATTGTGGTATAATGACTTTAATATAGTGAAAAGTGAAAACAATTGTTTGCAACCTGTTTTGCATACACAATTTGCAATGCACATTGAACACAGACTTCACTACTCACATTAATCATGCACAACATGTTAGATATGCAACCAATTATGTAAGATACAGATGTGGCATCAAAGTAATCAAATTTTATTTGAAAATGCCTGTTTTTGTCATTTTTCTTGAAATGTAACTATGAAACCATATTTTTCTATTTCAGTATTTTGAAGTACACTGCAAAAACCTTCAATATATGTGAAAATTAAACAAGTCTTTTGAGCATTTGTTATTTTTGAAGTAAGTTTTTCCTGTACTTTGTGTGGTTAATCACATAAATTTTGGAAAAAACATGTACTTTTTGAGATGTCTGAATCTCCAAAACAAACATAATGACCTACTCAGTTTATTTTGGTTTCAATATCAGCAAAAACAAATCTACCAAACACTAAATTTTTAAGAAATTCTATGAGACATCGTTTCTTGGAGGAAACCCCTCAAGAGTATTTTACATTAGAAATTACATTTTGAAAACATTGACATTTCTATCATCCAAAAGGGAATCAAACATGAAATGTTAACAGCGATTGTAAAATGCTTTCAAATCTCCCTAGAATGAGATAATTGTAAACATAATCCATTTAAGATATTCAATAAAACTTGAGCCGTAACGTAAATTGAAATGTTAGCTCATAAGGCTTACAGCTTTCAGAGTGTCTCATGATTTTTTTCCAATACTCCTCCAAGGACCGCTAAGTCGATCAGCCTTCACAACTTCCCCCGCGACATCCAAATCAAAACAATCATACCTCTTGTAGTGATTTCGGACATCCTAAACATTTTGAGGGATGAATATCGAAAAAAAACAAAAAAATATAACATTGTTTTTTTGTAGTTTTCGGTAAGTTTTGCATTTTTTGAGAACAAAAAATATTTTTAAATAAAAAAAAAGTTTGGGTCAGGCTGAAAAATAGGGTCGGTCGGTGGAGGGCAACCAAACAATTTTTTTTTTTTGGCCTCAGGAAAGACTTACTTAAACTTATAGCCCTTAACTAGAACTATACTGTCACTGAAGTGACAGGAACCATATCATGCCGATTGCCTGTTTTGTGTGTGGATAAATCTGCCATTTAAAAATGACTTAATCAAAGTTCAGGCCTGCTAAATGACAAAATATAGATTTACGTTTAAGGTTTATGAGCAAAAATATCTAAATAACATAACTGATTTAGTTCACATCAACAATTTATCTACTGATGTTTTATCTGTAAAAAGTACAGTGACTGGCTGTGACAGAATTCATTACTCTATGTTTTACTGATGCAATGGGGCATATGGCAAAGCACAAAATGGTGAGAATGGTGTGTTAAGTAGATAATATGGTACTAAAGTGGATCAATTTACAGGTGTGCGGATGACTGCTGAAAGTGGAGCTGGAATCTAAAAGATTTTTCATAGCCTCATATCTCTGGCTAAAACTATGAGTTGAAGTGACAAAACTGAAATTTCAACTACGGGTTGCAGTCATTAAAATAATTTGTGAACTACAATTTTTAAAAAAAAAATGCCAAACAGATAATTTAAGATAAATGCAGATAAAAAATTGATATACAGGGTGTCCCAATAAAAACGCAACGAACTTTGAACTTTTATTTTGAGAGGACAGAGCACAATGGTGAGCAAACGTTACAATAATGTTATAAAGTAGACCATTGGCTTTTACAGGATTTTTGTTTAATTTAATTTGGATCTCTGAATCAAAAGTTATTGCACATTTTGTAAAGACCCAAAAAATCTTGATGGTCTGATTTGTTAATATGTAAAGATTCACCTCTGGTGACGTCATTGGGCACACGTTGAATAGAAATTGCTAAAAACATCACACGACTAGGAGAAACATCCCTTGAACCCATTTCATGACATAGGGACTCAATTTAATGATGATCTGCTGATATTAAGCAGGTTGTTGCGTCTGGTTTGATCAACCTATTGCGTCCTTGACGGCCCAGATGAATCATTAACTTACTTGAGTTCTTTTAAGTTTAAAAACTTCTTAGGCTTCAGTTGTCTTCCGTGGACTTATTATTGGTTGACATCTTTCATTAGAATCCATTTTTTACGAATCTTTTGGTAGAAATTGTATCCTAAAGTACCCGATTGTTGCACCAGATGTAACAGATTAAAGGAATATGAGAGTATCAGGACGATCCGTACTTTAATTGAAAATTTTGACATATTTAAGTTAAAAATGAACTTAAAATATCACTTAATATCAGGTAAGATTGGTTTGGTTTGATTGTGCTCTAATAAGTTGCAGAATTCTCTTCATTTCAAGTTTGCATTTCTTTAGCTGGAAGTCTAAACTTACAAATCGGACCAAAGTAGATTTAAAGGGCTTTCTTAAATTCTTCATATCTTTGGACTAAAGTAGTTAAATGAAACGGGACAAAAGGCATGTTGTAGAGTAATTACTCTTCTTTTGAAAAACATAAATTACTATGATTTAATCTTTTGGCAACTATTTTTTAATATATTTATTTGCTCATACCATTAATATTGGGACAGCTGTATTAATAAAATGGACTGTTTCCCCCTCTCCCTTGGCATATAAAACAAAATTATATGCTCACTTCTAGCACAATTTTGATATCAAATGGCCCAGGTTGCAAAAATTACACCTTTAAGGATAAAAGCGTTGTTATCTTGGACAAAGAACAAAAGTGGTATGAAAGAGGAGTCAAAGAAGCCATCTATGTCTGTAGGGAGAAACCTTCCCTTAACAGAGGAGTGGGCCTTAAGACATATTTTTTGCAAAACGTACAATCCAGCGATCAAGAAAATTCTTTTACGTCTCACATGAAAATTCCTACACCGCCACAGAACAGCAAGCCAACAGAAAATCAGTCAGCCTGATGATGCTGCTTGGATGAGGAGTGATACTGTAGCCATCAAAAAGTAAGTGTCCAGTTGACAAAAATTATCATAATATTTTGCCATTCATTCAGTTATAATGTCCAGTCTACAAAGGGAACCATGTCAAGAGTTACTGATGTGAGAGAAATATCGCATATGGCTGCCATTGCAGATACAACATTCTTGCATTTTCTTAAAAGCATCTACAAGATTCAGGTCAAAGATTGAGATCTCTATAGACTAAAAAATATTAGACTAGAAGTATTATGTGATTTATATACAATTATAGAGTGACTTGCACAACTGTCTGCCCCATTTTTAACACCATATACACAAAGCACTGGAAGTGTAAAAATGATCCTCTTTGGGACAAATGTCATTACAAATATATAGTAAATAGATAAACAAACTTAAATCAATTTTGTAGAGTGACTTGCAAAACTGTCTAACCCTTTTTTACACCATAAATACAAAATAGAAGCACTGAAAGTGTGAAGATGGTCCTCTTTGGGAAAATTTCATTACAAATACATAGATATACATAAAAAAACACTAAATCAATTCTGCAAAACAGTCTAACCCATTTTTATACTATTACTCAAAGCACTGAAAGTGTGAAGACCGTCCTCTCTGGGGCAAATTTCATTACAAATATATAACAAACAAGTACATAAACACCAATCCTAGTGGTTTTATAATGTTAATCTTAGCTATACATTCTATATATTAATGAATTAATCAGTTTCTCAAAAATCCCCTGAGAGTTAAAAGCACTTTAATGCAATGGGGTGTTTCAAGAAGTACAACATTAACCAAATGATAAAAACCAAAGATCTTCAAGATCTTTGTAAAAACTATGTTGACAGTTAACAGCTAACATTAGCGTGAGAGCTTTACCACATCTGTGAGTGAGTGAGAAAATGATATAGGCCTTGGGTCAATTGAACTCCTTATGGAGAAGTTGGAAGACACTAGAGGTGAAGAGTGAAATCAAGTGTTGGGACATCAGTTTGTCATGTGAGTGCAAGAAAGTCATATCTGCCCTTAGTTATTTTTATTTTATACTTTGTCACAAGAATGTAAAAAATTACTCAAAAATTCCCTGGCTTATGTCAGTGGTTCTTGAAATGGTTCTTCAGGTGACGGTCCTGAAGAACCATTTCAACAACCACTGACCCAAGACTTGAGGTAATCCAGTGTTCGATCCAAATATATGACGTAAGGCAGCTATTGCAGATATGACTTTCTTGCACTCACATGATATCAGTTCTATGCTTTCTTTCTCTTTAAATTTGCTATCAAGTACTTGTATGCCAGAACTTGCCTGGTTATATAACACACATCAACTTAAACTTAACATTTGTTGCCTTTAGATATAATTCTATTTAAAATCCCTGTTCAAACTAAAAAAGATTCAGTGAATACAACATGGTAGCTTACTAAAGTTTACCGAACAGTGAAAGCTCATCTCCCAGATTTATAGTGATTTGAACCATGAAATGCTTTTTAGTTATAAACTTTACTTTGATGATACCATGATATAAAACATAATACTGACTGTACATAACTTATAGGAGCCTGGTCAGATGTTCAACATTTTCTCAAACTTTTGAGATTTTGGTACCAAAATGTTGCTCATATTTTTCTCACAAGCCATGTGAAATGTTACGGCTGAGTTATGTTCGGTTTTGGAGATATAAATGAAAATGTGTCTAATTATGGTAACAATAATTAATTTTACTTAGTAATGTATAGGTGGCTCTGAAATACAAATTTGCCCATAAAATCAAAACGGTTTGACCGATTAAGCTGAAATTTGACATTTAGACTGCTTGAGTGGTCATCTTTCATATTAGATTAAAAATTAAAATTTGAAAAATCGGACCAAGCTCCTTTAATACAATTTCTCCCTGTCATTCAAAGAATTATAGCTTTTCAACAAAAATAAAAACACCAGTACTCAAATAAAGCATGAAGTCCATACAGGAACAGTTCATTCTTGTATGCCTTTCATTCAACACGAATCACAGATTTGGTGTCTTGACATACCCTACTTTTTCCTCTATATAACTCTGGTTACATTTGTGTCCGTAGCTAACAGTACTAGACACTTATCAAGGCTTTTTATCTTGGTCACACTTACGGGGTATTGTTAACAGTTAATGTCTGCATGGAAGTACAATGATTGTCTTAGTCAGGTATCATTACTAAGAAACACCTGTAATGACGTCTCTTATAGAAAGTAGTTCACCGATTAACCCTAAACATACAAAACAACAAAATATCATAATCCGCCAAGTGAAGAAAATTGCCAAAATCCAAATACGACATAGACCGGAGTTAGTGATGATCACGAAATTGGTACCAGGGCAGCGCGTGCTCAGTAGCTAGACATATAGTGACAATGGGATTGAGGTGCAAGAAGTCCCTGTTTCGAATCAAGGTGGACACCCGCCATTTTTTACTTGAAGATTGCCAAGGTTAGGGTTAAGGAAGGCCTCATAGTATAGGGTAGATTATGCAAAAACAGCAAAGACAATGATTTACTAATCAATTAACAAATCTACGACAGTAAATGCCTTTGCTCTTTCAAACATTTTATAAGACTCCTATAGTAGATAAACATGACATTACGACAACTTTGCACTAGAGATGAGGTATGCAATGCGCATGATAAATGTTTATTCACTTTCCCTATTCAATTTCCTACCAGTGCAATGTACTTTAACACAAAGGTGAAATTTATAAACTCCATTCAATAATGTGTTTGTTATTTCATTATATCTGCAAAGATTTTCTGCAGTTCATGATTCTACCCAAGGTGTTTATATAGCCGACCTATGATGTGTGACACCAGATGATCAATGCTAATGTACTTTCCAATTGATTATACCAGACTGCAGTTTGTAGGAAGTTGAATATATTTGCTAAGACAAGTAAAAAGTCAGTGTAAATTTCCTGTGAATTTAAAATACTTGGAAGACGTTTATTACAAGGAATGGAATTGAATAGTTAAAATCAAATGTTATCATTGCTTGAAGATGAGACTGGGAAATTTTTCTCTTAAAGTAAAAGGCAAATATAAACTTTTTCAGGTGATTGTGTGGAATGCCTTGTGAGACCAGTACAAAATAAACCTTTCAAAAACTCTTGTAAGGGCAGTACCTCATTTGGTCTCCTGGGACCCTATGATGCATCAACTATCCAGGAATGATATGCACTGTTTCAGCTTTCAAGCGGAACAGTTCAATGAACCATGCTGTGGACGAGAGATTAAAACTGTGGTTAAGACTATGGTCACAATATATAGATCGTACGAACAGTTACGAGCAGTGTTTAGTACATCTAGTAGGACCACGGGAAGTGAGCTACGCCCTTGCTGCTTGCTAAGCTTGTTGCCTGCAACCCTTTTAGATGGACTAAACACCACTCGTAACTGTTCGTATGATCTATTGTGACCATATTCTTAGGTAAAAACCTTTCTGGAATACAAACCTATATGTTTCTGTATAGAATCAGAGGGGGTACTTGAGTTTTTGTTTTGGTAGGGATGTGCCTCTGCATGAGAAATTGGAAATGCTGCCCATGCAAAAACCTATTTAAAAAAGACCCATCCATGTAGCATATATTCACAATCTTTAATCAAACTTATTCAAACATTAAATTTTTTGCTTTTAAGAATTTGTGAAAAAGGCCAAAAATAGTGTCATTATGTACAAAGTTTGGAAACTTTGAGAAGTAGACCTATTAAAAAATACCACATTTTACCAAGAAAAGGGGCTGACTGAAATACCAGAGGGCCTTGTTTTGTTACCTGAAATTTAAGACATGTCCCTATAACCACTTCTGTACTAAGCAGTCCCCCTGTGAGAGAATCACTGTGATAACAAACAAACACACCTCCCTCCCTGCCTCCCTGAACTCATAACTGTAGTGAGTATACACGTTATACTCCATGATGTTTCACATTAGAATATTTTAAGGTTACCACAAATTGTTTTGGAACATCTAGACATTTCTGTCAATCACAAGGAAATCAAACATGAAATGTTAAGAGCGATTGTAAAATGCTTTTATATCTCTCTTGAATGAGATAATTGCAAACATAATCTGCTTCAGGATTTTCAATAAAACCTATGAAAGATATTGACTTGAAATGTTAGCTCATAAGGCCTGACTGATACGAGCGCTATAGTCTGTTTCATGGATGGCAAATAATGTGTCAAGGACATCACTTTGTTTGTATGTGCATACATTGGGAAAGTAAGTCACTTTGCACCAATGAATCCCGGGTCCGATTCCTGGTCCCGGCGCTGTATGTGTATTTGGTTTTTAGTCCATGCTCAATTCCACAGGTACTTCTCCAGGCACTCCAAACTTCCATCTGAACAAAGAATTATCTTGGCCCCAATGAAAATAAGCTTCGTAAAAGCTTTCTTGGGTTATCCTTGGCAATCAGACTAAAGAATTCTTGTTAAAATCTTGATCTTGTTGTGGTCAAAATATGAGAAACAAATTCTGTTTAAACATTCCATTCAAGAGATGAAGGAATGCTATTAGGAAAAGGAAATCAATGCAAACAATCAGCTATCAGCTCTCAACCCTTACATGACAGCAAATACAATTACTGGTACCATAAAACAACAAGACTATTAAGCAAAGACTTACTTAAACTTTAAACCATTTTTAAATCAATATAAATATAAGAAACATGAAAATCTGACAAAACTTGTTTTCAAAAAAGCATTTAAATCTAACAAGAAAGTGATTTCCACACATTTTGATCTGTCACATTACTCTAGCATAATGAAATGGCTCCATGCAAATATCCAGACTGACGTACTGTCTGCTGAATGCCAATGTTTAGACTCAAGTTTAGGATGCAATGAGCAACAATATCTGAAGTATTTAGATAAAAATTGCTAATAAAAATTCTAGCGATACAATTAGGTTTAGCATTAAGTGAATTTCCACAAATGTTCATCTGTTTCTCAGTTTTACTATTTCTGAAGGCTTAAATGACTCTAGGTAAAATCCAAACTGACACACTGTCTGCTAAATGCCAATATCTATATTCGAGTTTGGGACCTGAGAAGCAGCAATATTTATAGTATTTAGATAACATAGTTCATAGAAAGAAAATCAAGTACTGCCAACATATAGATAAATAGGTTTTGCATTTAAGTGATTTTCCAACACATTTTCATTTGTTGCCAACATCATAATGAAAACAAAACTTGGATGGATGGCTCCATGTAAAATCCAGACTGACACATGTCTGCTAAATGCCAATAATTAGACTTAAGTTTGGGACCTACGGAGCAACAATATTTGGTGTATTTAGATAACACAATTTAAGAGAGGCATTTCAGTGATTTTCAACATATTTCCGTCTATCGCCAATGCCACTAGTGAAGGTCAGATGACTCAAAAGACACAGTGTCTACTGAATGCCAATATTTTGATTCATGTACTAGGGTTCAATGAGCTACAATATTTACATAAAATTTTTCATTCTATACATCCCAGAGAAATGTCTGTAAAAAGTGCATTGACTGGCAAAAACAGAATTCATTGCTGTAAGTTTTACTTGAGTAATAGAATATATGGTAAAGCACAAAGTGGTGGAAATAATAATGTATTTTAATACTTCTTAAAAGAAGGGATAACTTATCACTAAAGTGGACCAATTTACAGGTTAGTGCATGACTGGCGGAAGTGAAATTTGGTTCTAAAGGAATAATTTACAATATCAAATGTAAAATCTGCTGAAATGGGAATCTCTGGTTGAAGCTATGAGACTGAAATTACAAAAATTGTGTTATACTGAACGTTGCAACTTATCAATATATATCTGTTTAAAGGTGTAGGTTCCTATTTTAACATGTGTATACTCTAATTGACCTTGACTTCTGTAATGCCTTTGGGGTGGTTTCACCCTCAATTTTCTTCTTGTTTACTCTTCAGATCGAGGCAAAACAAAGTATGCAACCCTGAGGATGAGGCTGTTATGAAAATACATAAGAAATGGAAAATAGGTATATACCAATTAAATTTTCACTTTTTGCTATATCTCAAAAACTATTTGGAATTTGGAAGTGAAATTTTGGATTTACAATCAGAAAAATATGAGCTTCTATTTGACATCAAAAAATGCAATACTTCCCGTTGAGCCCTGGGGATGAGAATGTGATAGGAACCTACACCTGTAAGTACATTATTCAATATGGTATGAAAAAAGCATATAACAAGTGCTTATTTTTGAAATGTCTGAGCAAATCACAAAAAATCACATATTCTGTAGGATGTATTGATGTCAAATGATAGAATCCTGGCTTTTGACTGGTCAATTGAGGATGTTCCATGTTACTCCCTGGCGAGAAACATTACATTAGAGTTGAATGGCAAAGGTTTTCCCCTTGCTGCCTTGCCCTCTTCCTAGCCAGTGCCTGGATTGATACCTTGATGGGGTGGTGCAGTGATCCAAAGATGCAATCATTTTGTTTGTTTTATATTTTTAACTAGTATTTCTAATAACGTATTATCTAGTTTTATTGTGTACTCTGTATTTTCTGAATGTTTTATGTACAGCCACGGCCACCTGGGCTCCCTGGAAGAACAGTGCTAGTGCATTGAAGGGATAACCCAGGATAAAGAAGAATGAAATAAATAAATAAATAAAGGTTACAAATTTGATCTCTGCAGTAAAATTTATTTTTGTTTTTTTAATCCAATTCTTTGATATGCTGTAAATAAAAGTGTCGATCAACTAAATTTACAGAAAAAAATCCTTCTATCTGAGCAGAAATTTTAAATATTGAGAAAATATTGGATCTCTCCATAAACATTCCGCAGCAAGTATCATGCACATATTAGTGAATGAGTATGCTGAATTCAACAACTGTATCTGGCAGAATAATAAATTATGAAGGACTTATAACACCCATGCATTTAGTTAGTAAAATAACATTGGGAAAGTGGTACTTTAAAGTGATGTTTACAAGTCTGTTACTGCCATGGCCATGTTCTAATTAATTTACCAAAGATAAGATGCGAAAATATTTTGAACCTTTTCTGCAAATCGTACAAATATTTGATGTCACCAAAACAAATCATTTTTCTGAAATTCATCAGTCAAGTACCAGAATATAAGTATAGCTCACACACTTATAAGTCTTGCACATCCTGGCCTACTCCCGATGTATGGTGAAAGCTGATAGTAGGGTTGTTCATGCTCTCAAATGTAAGGTTGGCAGGGAGTCAAAAT
>JXSR01S073488.1:9596-20655 GCA_000969725.1 Ophiothrix spiculata
ATATGGCACCTGAACATGGAAGTCAAATTTCGGAACTAGGATATTTAATATCAAAATTAGGTAAGTGATTTTTGTATTTTGAACACAGTTATTATTTCATACACCTATTCATACATATGGGCAGTACTAGTGTATAGTTAGAAGCTTAAAACTATTGTAAAAAAGGCTATTTAGAGAATGTAAACAATGCCAGTTTACTACACAGCGTTTTAAGTAAGGCTGAAAGCTGGGAGGATAATTCAGAAAAATTATCCTCCCAGAACTGGGTGTAGATCTTCTAAACAATCCATACTTTAAAAAAGTCTTAAAAGATCAACCAAAAACGGGAAAAAATCACTATCTGCTAAAGCAGTAAGAAGAATCGTATTCTATAGTGTTTTCAATAATAAAATTTCCCTGCGTACTGCATCGACGGCCATCGTTTAACTCGAGCGTAATGCGCGCGATCGTCGGCGCTTCACAAGCACTGGAATTACTAATTAGGCCAATCATACGCTGTAAATACGTGCGACTTTCACGCAAACCACAGTAGCAACAAGCGTTGTTCTCCAAAAACCCCGCGAACGGAGAAATTTAATTATTAAAAATACTATACAACGGTCAACGTGGACGTCAAAAATGGTCGTGGTAAACAAAAACTCAGCATGCATTCGAAGGCGGCAGTGTCAAGCCACCGCTGACCGGGGGATCGCTACAGTACATATCAAGATGTGGTATCAGTAAAATTATTTTAAAGTTATCTATTTCATATTTTTGATGGTAAGCTTAATGTTACCTTGCTTTATTGCCCACGTTTCTTCAGTCCGTTTCTTGTAAACATCGCGTGGAGAAAAATAACAATCAGCTGACCCAGATCGCAGACATCTTTAATTTTACCCAGAATTCCCTTAACGACCGAATAACCATCAATTAACATCTTCTTATATATCCGCACATTTAATCAACACATTTATTTTCAATAGATAACAAATAAATCCATGAGAATATAATTTTTCAAGGGCTATATTATTTTGAAATGATATTTTTATCCTTTTAATTGGCATTTTTTTGATGTTTACATGCCAAGCAGGGTTTTTGATATTAAATTATTACGCGGAGTATCATTCATTTACTGTGTTGTTCGGTCTTGAATGTCAATAGGATTTCACGGGAGGAGATTTACCTTGAGAAATTAGACTTGTCTTTTTCCTGTTTTTCTGCCAAAATGGCATGTTGCTGTAAAAAGAAGTGCAAGCTATCAACTAAATATATCCCTGTTACAGTAGCCTACACGCTTTTAATTGGAACTACTGTACTGTTCTTCGCTTTTCCGTAAGTATAATATGTACAAAATTTTATGTTTACATTGAAAACCGCACTCAGCTATTTATAGCACTGTCACTGTAGGTGCACATGTCATGAATGATAAATACTCGACGTACACCTTTAACAATTACCATATCAATTATTACTGAAACCATTATATTTTCGACAAACATGAAAATCGGAACGCAATTCGCGCAACTGGTCAATGAAAACGGTCAAGCATTTCCCTGCGTGCGCACATTTCGAGTTCGCCAGTCTTGCCAGTTGACTGTTTTTGACAAGCATTTTTTCGACAATTTTTCATTTGACGAACTTGTCAGAAACTTAGACTTAGGCCCGCATTCTAAGATATTCCTTGACTCACACTCACTGAGGAACTCCTCATCCTCACTAGTCTATTGGACCACATCATAATTATTGAGGAGAAGGTGCTACTCACTGAGTGTGAGGTCGACTTCACCTCTTTTTCATTTCAAAGACCTCCCTCTTCCTCAGGCTCAAGTAAGCGTTCCTCTACTGTGAGTAAAGCTTGAGGAAGGGCAATACCTGCCTTGGGTCTTTCTCGGTCAGTCTAAACATGGCGTTTCGGTGGTTACAAAGGCATGAAAATGTAGATATCTTACAAGAATTTCGAAGACAGCCTACGATGATTCCTAATTTTGACTACAATGTGTATGATGAAGAGGAGTTCAGACAACGAAAAACCGACATTCAATTGCTAGCATTAAAGACATGGCGCAAGTACCAGACCACATTAGATGACGGTTAACGGTGTACCATTGTTTTAAGGCTAGTATGGCTACCAATTGAATCTGAAGTTTAGATCGTTTCTCATCATTAATAAGATGAAAAAATTATCTTGATGGATGATGCTTCGAACCCCATGACGGATGCTTTCGAAAAACCGCGCGCTTCTGTGACCAAGTTAACTCTCCTCATAGTGATCCTACCAAGACAATTGGTCTGACCTTTCAATTGTTCATTCATGGTTTTGTGATTTTGGGTAATGAAAGGTTGGACCTGTATAATGTAGATTCCTCATTATCAGTTGAATATAACTTGTTGTTCAGTAATAGCCAGCTCTAGTCCTAACAGTGCAGGCTGACCTCAATCAAGTGAAACTTGAGGAATCTCTTTGAATAAAAAAAAATGTCATTATTTCCGTAAGGCTGAGGTATACCTCAAAGAGAATAAGGTAGACCTTCTCCTTTTCCTCGAGTTACACTTGAGTCCTCCTCACTGGAGTGTGAGTGGAGGATAAGGTTGTGTGTGGTCTTAGAATACGGGCCTTAGACTTAAAGAATAAAGTTACACTGATCGAATCAGCACAGTGGCTTTTGTTTAATGTCAGCCACTGAGATAAAGGCTTAAATTCATTTCTGTTAAAAGTGTGGTTAACTCTTAGAGAGCCGATGGCAAAAATTTGGTGTTTTCATTGAGCTCTGCTTTTTGTTAAATTTGATTGTTTCCCTGAATGACACATTTTTCTGAAGATTTACTAAATTTGTATACATGATCAACTTGCAGAATTGATAAGTTTATTTGTGAGAAGCAATAAAAGTTTTGAAAAATATGGATGTTTTTGTGATTGGTTTTGCATTTAAACTTGGTATTTCAAAAATGTTGCTATAAGGCAGCTATTTATTAAAGCTATAAATTATTAACCCTAACCCTCTTCAGTCCAACAAAATCCAACAACACAAAATGTTGTTGGGCTTTGTCGGACGCTGTCACAAAGCAATATATATAAAATGTGTTGGGTTTTGTTGGGTCCAGTCTTGAAGCTGTGTATCATACAAGTTGGATTTTGTTGAATCAGAGCATTAAGTAGAATAATTTTTATGAGTCAACCCAACAGGATCCAACAGGTATAATTTGTTGGATTCTGTTGCATAGGGTCAACATGTACATATGTAGCTTGTTGGATTTTGTTGGTTGAAGACACTATGATGGTAAAGCAGGAAAGCTTGTACTGATATGTAATGACTGCAACCAACAAAATCCAACTGTTGGATTGTGTTGCGTTAGGACACATTCTAATATCAAAGTTGTTGGATTTTGTTGGATGATGACACCTTACTGAGAACAAGTGGGTGGGAGTTAGGGCTAATAAAATCATACAATTTTTGCAATTTGCAGCATTTGGCGCTTCAGGTGTTAAGGTACCCAGTCTGTTTTTAAAACCATATTTTACTGTCAGATTTTTGTCACTTCAAGCACATTTGTAAATTACCAAATTATCACTATTCCGTTTCCATTGATTGGTTGATCTCACCGTTTTCGTGAGAAACTATCTACAGTTACGCAATTAATTACATCATGTCATGACTGGGCGTCAACTCTCCAGTGCCGCGGACAGACTGACGTAGTGTTGCTTGATTTCTCATATGCGTTTGTTACGTCTTGCTCGAGAAACACAAACCAAAAAACTTCGTTTTTGGCTTGAGGCAAACTGTGTAGTACAGCCTATCACATAAAGGCCATTTGTGCATAAATTGAAAAATACAGATGGTACTTGAACAAACAGAAATGTTTTATTCCATATTCATGAAAGGAACCTTTTTGAATCAAATTTATGAAAATCGCACTGTTCAGATCAGAGAAATCAAACGGTACATTTGTATATATTGTTTGTTTACATGGTTACCGTTTGTAAACATATCTTCAAACATCATTTTTGTGTGACTAACAACTTCGGGAAGTGTTTAAAAAAGGTAAATTTATTATAAATATCCTTTGTCATGTTTGTGGAGTGTCGCTGTTCGTATCTGATAAATATGATCATTTTTGGGGATATTGGGTATGTGCAATTATGCGACAGGTTTGATTACAGAGCTTACTTCTGGCTGTGGTATACCACAGTCAGATATTTCGGGTAAGTTACGTCCCCCATCTTCGCCTATCCGCTAAACTCAACTACTACGGCATTCGAGGCCTGACGCTGGAATGGATTGAATCTTTCTCAAGTTAAATAAACGCCTTCAAGCTGTCTCAAATCAGTTAATGGTTCTCACTCATCATGGGGTAAAGTGTTATCTGGAGTACCCCAGGGCTCTGTTTTAGGCCCAGCATTGTTCTGTTATAAGGTCAAGATAAAATTCAATCTGGTATTAGTCCGTCTAGAAGGACCACGGGCAGCGAGGGCGTCAGCCCGAGCAGCGAGCGCAGCGAGCTTTGCGAGGGCGCCAAAAACTCGGGCTTACGCCCTCCTTTGTCTGTGCCTGCCTGCTGCCCGTGGTACTTCTGGATGGACTATCTGGTATGAGACTTTTTGCCGATGACAGCATTGTTTACCGGGAGACAAAATGTCATGAAGACCATCATGTACTACAAAGGGATCTCAAAGCATTATCTGATTGGTCCTCTACAATATGGTTGATGCACTTCAATGTTGGTAAATGTGCCATTCTGACTAGTTTATAACCAAGAAGCGCAAGCCCAGTTTCTTCGATTATACTGTCTTCGGGCAGTCGTTAGAACGTGTTGACCATCCTGATTACTTCGGTGTTACCATCTCTAACGATCTACGATGGGAAAACCACTGTAATAAGATCACGAAAAAGGCTAATCGCACCCTTGGACTGTTCAGACGGACTTTATCTCCCTGTACACAAGATGTCAAGGTTAAAGCTTACAAGGCCCTTGTTCGCCTGAAATTGGAGTATGCTTGGAACCTGTATTTCAATACTGCTAACCGACTTGAACAAGTTTAGCGTGGAGCTGCACGGTTCGTTTATAGAGACTACCATAGAACTACTTCTATAACATCATTGATTGACACCTTTGGCTGGGACTCGCTCCATACTAGGCACCTTGCATCTCAACTAACTAGATATATGTTTTACAAAATTCAAAACAAACTTGTGAACATTCAGTTTCTGTATATTATCAGACCTGAAACCTATTTTGGCAGACACGACCATCGGCTCAAATATTTCATCCCAGAGGCAACCATAGACTGTTACAAATTCTCATTTTATCCACGTGTTGTGCGGCTTCGGAACCAACTTCCAGCATCTGCAGTCTTGGCTCCAACTTTGCTTTTAGAGTCCATGCGGATATTTAATGCGCTTTATTGTATTGTTCATTTTGTTTGCTACCTGTACCGTATTGCTTTTGTTGTTTTAAAACTATATATCTGTATGTCAGATTTAAATGTCAATAACTGAACTGATCTCAGTCATGACTGGCCATTCCAAGACAACACATATTTTTATGAATGAAAGTCAGCTGACATTTTTTGCGGGACTTTCCTTGCATGCTGGGAGGAAAAATATGCAAATGGCCATCGGTCATGATGTACACAAGTTCCTGTATTTATTTTCACATTATTAGCTGATATTTATTGGTTATTGTACATTGCGCTTATGGAGAGGTGATCTGCTTTTAACAATGTTGGCAAGGGGAAGCCTTCATTGAATGGCTCATGCGAGTCATCAGTGGGAAGTGACGGCCCACATGTCTTTATAATAATATTTGTCCTGAAGAAGTCAGAGCTACTCCTGACGAAAGCTTGACAGTTCAAAACTTGTCCGACGGCATACCCGTTAAAATCTACCAATTGCCCTGAATGTCTTTCAAAGTGATTTTGTAATAGTCTGGGTTATTTAGCTCAAACTGTAAGGCGCTCGCTTGCGGTGCGGAAGGTCCGGAGATCCTGTGGTATTCCTTTAATTGAATAATCAGTTGCCAAATGTTAATTTATTTGGTTCTCAATGTGTCCAGAACCAACCAAAATATTGCACTTGTCAGTCTAATCAAATGTCATGAAACCTGTCCATACTTTGGAGTCTCTGAAACCCCAAAGGTAACAGTGGGTGGTCATTAAAGTGACCACTTGTATGGGCTCTGAATTCTCCATGGTACTGTACATGCTAAATGCCGATCTCAATTAGTGCAAAATTTCTTAAGGATATTTGCCTAGCAGCATAGTCATGTCAAAAATATCTAATAAGAATTAGATTAGAGTTCACAGTGTTTCTCTGCTTTTATTTCTTATTTTGTGGTCTAGAATATATGAGTGGTTGGTTGCTTCAGGTTTTTGTCTGAATTCAGGCAAAAATGCCTGGATCTTCACTGTACAAAAGTATTGGGAAATTCACATTTTCAGGCAAATTTAGGCAAAATTTTCAAAAAGCCATAACCATCCCTGTGATATAATAACAGAAATTAAGAAAAAATGTTGATCAAAACCTTCAGAAAACACAACTAGAACTTTGGTGTGCTGATTTTGGGATATGAGGCTATACTGATGCTATAATGTAAGAAAAGTGGTTGAGTTATGTTTGTAAAAAATTGCTTTTGCATAGATAACAGATACTAGTATCAAAATAAATTTCAATTTTGCATTGGATCTGCTAATAAATCAAATTTTTAAGATTTCAACACTAGTGGGTAGCATTTTTTGTTGTCAACAACGATCATTTTAATGAGAGACAAACTAAATATTTTGAAATGTAGTAGCTGAAATTTGACAATGAAACTTAGCATGCTTAGGTCTTTTTACCCGATCTTACACTTGGTGATGCAAAAATCTCGAAATGTTTGGGAAAAGTGTCAATAATTTCAAAATTGTCAAACATCCTCACAAATTTATACTTTGTTTCAGTACTGTATGTCTTTTAGTCAATGGAGCTATAGCCTACTTGTTTTGTGTGCAATTTGTACGTCCATATTCTTGAAGGGGGGAAAGGCGATGTATCATATGTGCTGCCCATATTGTCACCCTCTACTATAAAGTTGGGCTGATATAAATAGGTTGATTTTTTTTTGGTTTTTGGCTAAAAAACTATATAAGATACTGTATAGCGGAATATTTTCGCGGGTTTAATTTTTCGCGATTTAACCCGTTCTGGCTACTTCAGTGGGTTTTAAATTCGCGTTTTCAAGTTTATACATATTGAGGTCAATATAAAAACATTATTTTCGCGGGGTTTAAAATTCGCTGTTGACTGATTAACCGCGAAAAGCGCGAAAATTAACCCCCCGTGAAAATTTCCCGCTATACAGTACATGTAAATATTATTATTATTATTATTATTATGTCAAATTTTTACATGTATAATAAAAATGGATTGATTGATTTTATCAAATTTTAGAAAAAAAAAATCATGAAAACGGGCCAATTTTTCTGTCCTTGGGAAAACAGCTATATAAATGAGCTGGAATTTTGCTTGCAAATGTAGCAATTGGTTGTAATTTTGCTATGCTATACTTTGATAGCAATGGGTCAAATTTTTTTTAAGCTAAAGTAAATGGGTCATATTTTTGAACAATTGGCTTATATTTCAAACATGGGTCGATTTTTGAAACCTGTTCCCCATTTCCTATTCGAGTAAGGTTCCCCAGGGTCTATATGTCCAAGCATTGTATCCGCATTGGGAGCAAGTGTGCCCCATCCCTGGGTTTGAAACCCTGCTATTCCATATCCTATGTGCAATATAAAGGTTAATTTTATCTGTAGGGTTTCAAAGTAACTCAACATTTCAGACCGCCTTGTGGTTTAAAATTTTAAAAAATAATATCACGTGTACCGTAACATGCAGCATTTATCCACACAATATGTCGGGAAATGATGATAAAGTAGAAAGTAATTGGTTTTATAGCTCTGATCATCATCATCTATTTAACTGACATATGTGTGCAGTGAAATTGAAAATATCCTATTTACATGCACTGGAGCCAGCATATATTGAACATAATAAGATGAGGTGATAAGAAGCATCTTATCAAGTTGACTTCATTTAGGTAATTCCTCATCACATGGTATCTGCAGGCCTTGCTCCACACAGACATATAGGCAAGCACTATGATGGGGATATAGTGCAAGATTTACCATCAATTGGTTTTCCATTCAAAACCGTGCCTACTTTGATAAAAGGGATAATGGAATTATATCCATTTCAGCGTCCTGACATGTTGCGATGTTTTTAGCCTAACAAATTGAAGAGGCACACAAGACCTCGCAAATTTACATCAGATTTCTAAATTGCAAGCTATATTGGAATTTATTTTGATTTTATTTTGGCAATGTTTGACTTAACAAACTGTGGTGCTAATAAAATCAGTATTTACAGTAAGATTATTATCATCATCTGTAGTGCAGTGGTTCTCTATTACTTTTACTGCAAGGGCCAGTTAAATTGTTAGAAAAATGCAGAGGGACCAAATGAAAAATAGTGTGCGCTGTTCAGCCATCTTTTTACATCTTTCACACGCAAAAATTGCCAGCTTGTGTAGTGAATTGTAAATATCCTATTACCATGCACTAGAGCCAGCATATTGAACATCATGAGATAAGGTGATACGAAACATCTTATCAAGTTGACGTCATTTAGGTAATTCCTCATCACATGGTATCTGCAGGCCTTGCTCCACACAGACATATAGGCAAGCACTATGATGGGGATATAGTGCAAGATTTACCATCAATTGGTTTTCCATTCACAACCGTGCCTACCATGATAAAAGGGGTAATGGAATTATATCCATTTCAGCGCCCTGCGGTTACGAACTCCTGACGTGTTGCGATGTTTTTAGCCAAACAAATTGAAGAGGCTGAACTTGATGCACATACACAATGAGATACAATAATCCATGGGGTGTATTTTGTGAGAACGGCTCAGGGATATGGTCCTAATGGAAATATATTGCCTGAATAGATGAAAACTCAGCGCTATCGGATATCATATGATTGGATAGTTGATTTAAATTTTTGAATTTCAATCATCTTGTTTTGCAAAGGCCAAATGACATCATCAGAAACACATTTTTAACAGAATCTTCAAAATTAGTATTTTTTTAAATATTCAAAGAATCATTTTAGTCGAAAAAGTAAGCATATGATATGATGGGATATTGTTTTAATTTCACAATATGAAAATATAAGCAAATTTTCAAAACCTCAACTTTTTGTGTGCTGTTCAATTTCACTTATTTTCAAGAGCTAGTAAATTTGAACATAATAAGATGAGGTGATAAGAAGCATCTTATCAAGTTGACGCCATTTAGGTAATTCCTCATCACATGGTATCTGCAGGCCTTGCTCCACACAGACAGATAGGTAAGCACTATGATGCAGATATAGTGCAAGATTTACCATCATTTGGTTTTCCATTCACAACCGTGCCTACCATGATAAAAGGGGTAATGGAATCAACAAATATCCATTTCAGCGCCCTGCGGTTACAAACTCCTGATGGTTAAACTTAGAGATGGTCCTAATGGAAATATATTGCCTAAGATGAAAACTAATCGCTATCGGAGATTTTATGATTGGGTACTTGATTTAAATGTTTAAACTTCATTCATCATGTTTTGCAAAGGTCAAATGGCATCATCAAAAACATATTTTTAACAGAATTTTCAAAATTAATATTTTTTTAAATATTCACGGGATTATTTAGCCAAAAAAGTAACCATATATGAAGGAATTTTGTTTTAATTTCACAATATGAAAACAATAGGCTAAGCAAATTTTCAAAACCTCAACTTTTTGTGTGCTGTTCAATTTCACTTATTTGCAGAGCTAGGTATAAATTTGAACATGTAATAAGAGGGGGTGATAAACATCTTATCAAGTTGACGTCATTTAGGTAATTCCTCATCACATGGTATCTGCAGGCCTAGCCTTGATTCAAGGCTTTTTTGGCAATTTCTTTCATTCTTATTGAATATTATACACAAGTCTCAGACATCAACCCTCAAATATCTAGTTGAACCCAATTGGCAACCAACATAGGCCTACTAATATTTTACCCCTTTCTGGTCTATTTATATCACAAATCCCAGATGTGGTCTCATATGATATCATGATTCTCCCTTCCCTTCAAAAATTTGCCAGTCAGAATTAGGGAATGACCATTCATGTGGTTTAATCACAAATGCAACAGCATTATGTTTATAGCATGGTTTATTGAGGGTTATGTATGAATAATGTACAAGCTGAGAATATCAAGCTTTGGAGGTGTAGATTTTTGTTTATTTGGGTTGATTTGAAAACAACTACTAGTATTATTATTAGAAAAAGAAGCTCATCAGACAATTACGAAGAAAGGGACAGGATAAGTGAAATTTGCAGATCATAGACTTGCAGCTAGTCTACTGCAGGCCTTGCTCCACACAGACAGATAGGCAAGCACTATGATGGAGATATAGTGCAAGATTTACCATCAATTGGTTTTCCGTTAACAACCGTGCCTACCATGATAAAAGGGATAATGTCATTATATCCATTTCAGCGCCCTGCGGTTACAAACTCCTGACGTGTAGCGATGTTTTTAGCCAAACAAATTGAAGAGGCACACAAGACCTCACAAATTTATATCAGATTTCTAAATTGCAAGCTATAATGGAATTTATTTTGGCAATGTTTGACTTAACATATTGTGGTGCTAATAAAATCAGTAAAATTATTTCAGCTATAATTATCATCATCTGTAGCAGGGGTTCTCTATTACTTTTACTGCAAGGGCCAGTTAAATTGTTAGAAAAATGCAGAGGGACCAAATGAAAAAATTGTGTGTGCTGTTCAGCCATCTTTTTACATCTTTCACACGCAAAAAATTGCCAGCTTGTGTAGGGAATTGAAAATATCCTATTACCATGCACTAGAGCCAGCATAAAATATATCGAACATCATGAGATGAGGTGATAAGAAGCATCTTATCAAGTTGACGTCATTTAGGTAATTCCTCATCACATGGTATCTGCAGGCCTTGCTCCACACAGACAGATAGGCAAGCACTATGATGGA
>JXSR01S073488.1:23803-34025 GCA_000969725.1 Ophiothrix spiculata
CCCTTTTCGCAGCTCTTTCTGGGATATTCGCGTTTTATTAATTCAAGAGATTTTATCCCATCTGAGGTTATTCAAAGCCACATATCAATCAATTGTTTGACTGCATCATTGAAGAGAGATCCTAAGATGTTGATGGACAAAATCACCCATCACTTTTGAAAAAGATATTTTCACACATTTCTTTTTGAAAATGATTATTTTTATAATGGGTCTGAAGGAGTGATTTAAAAATATGATTCTATCAGTATCAATTATTTTTATCTTAAAGATTTTAAGTATGGTGGTAAAATCTTGAATTGAATATCATGTTATAAAATAATGATACAATTAGTTTCAAGCATGGGAATATTTAGGTACATCTATCTAAATTTTAGACAGCTGTTTTTTATCTTTATTATTAAAGCCCAGTTGAACAAATTAAAGCTTTTTTAGGATTTAGGAGTGGTGACCATGAAGTGACAAGTTTGCTCTTGCCAGTATTTTCTTTTTTCATGACGCTCATTTAGTAATGCTTGAATTTGACAAAAATGCGGAAGTCCAAGTATGTCATGGACAGGGGTCATTAGCACCAAATCGTTACCTAGCAGAGATGCCAGTTTTCCTGTTTAACCTGATTTTAAGGTTTTTCTTATACTCCAAATTTACATGTTTTTATATATTTTCAGCCCTTTTTTCAGTTTTTTTGCCAAAATTGATACGCATTTTCAGGATTTTTTGAAAGTTTCAGGGTTTTTTCAGTGATACATGCTGGCATCTCTGCCTTTGCAACACTGCCAAATTTAATAGCTTGGCATAGCTGGACATATGATTTGGATGTAGGAGGTCCCAGGTTCGAACTAGTGGAAGTATCCCACTTTTTACACATAATTTCCAGGGAGAAATGGAATGAGAAGAGGTTAGGTTTTATCAACTTGCAATTTATAAATTGTAATTGATTTTGATTTTCAAGGAACTTGGTCAGATATTGACAGAATGGTAGTGCACAAAAATCAATTGAACAATACGCATAATAAGTCTGTATTGACATTTTCCGTTTTTAAGAAATGAATGATTCAATGAAGTCACTTGGTCAATTTGCTGTCTTGTAAAATAAATTAATATATAATACATAAAATCAAATACGGAAAATGTATCCTAGCTAGTAGTAGTACTTTGTATTTATTCACTTTAACCTTGAAATCTATTGGTTGTGTTCCAGTCCACGGTTAGTCTCATGAACATATTTCTTGTAAGGTTGAACTGATGGCTCATTTCCTTTCAGATACGATATGCCGATGTTTTATATCTGTCACTTTGCCGATACAAATCTGTTACCGATGTTTTAGTGCATCATCTGCTGATCAAAAACGTGGCCTAGCCCAGCTAGGTCTAGGCCACACTTTTAGTGTATCATCAGATGATCAAAAACGTGCCTAGCCCAGCTAGGGCTAGGCCACGCTTTTATATGTCACCTTGCCGACATGATATCCGATACCGATGTTTTAGTGCATCATCAGCTGATCAAAAAACATGGCCTTGCCCAGCTAGGCTTAAATCCAAACATCGGTAATGTTTACAGCAAAGACAGGTGATTTTACCGATACGATATTTTGCCGATAGAGTGTAATATCGGCCCGATACGATGGCCGATACTATGCATCGGTTCAAGCTTAATTCCTTGTCTGTGATGCTAGGCTTTATTTGCAGAATATCCTGTCAAATTTGAATTAATCCTTGCATGATCTAAACTGAACTTTGTTTTTTATAATCAAGATTTTAGCAGTTCTGTCATATTGATTTTATGTGAAGAAGGACTTGGGCAAGTGAGGTGATAATAGTCCTCCTTTTCTTGTCTTCTTGACAAACCTCCTATAGTCTAGATTGGTCATATAACCATATTTTTGACTGAACCAATAAGTACTACTGGCATGCTATGGATCTTTTTCGTCTCGCAAGAGCTAAAGAGGGGGGGGGGGGTTCATTCTGCGTAATTGGTGTCTAGTTCAGTGCTTTTTAACTAGCGGTTTTTGCACCAAATGTTGCGCTTTGACTAGTAGCGTACTGATCAGCGCTTTGACACTCTTGAAAAACAAAGAAATAGGTCTACATTCGTAATACACTGAGAAAAAGGCCCATTTGATGCTACCCTACACTTTTTTTCATTTATATGATGTATTGTAAGAACTACATGTACATGTAGTTAAGAATCCCTCGTCTAATTGTGCTGAGAAAAACAGTGAAAAATCAATTAACTGGAATAAGTCCTAAGATTGCATAGAGCATTATTAAAGCAACATCTATGACATTTTGATCAGATATAGTTTAGAGTAAATATGGCCTAAAATGAAGAAGGTGACTATCTAAAACCGTTTTCAAGTGTATTTTGTTAAAAACTTGTTAAGCCATAAAAAATGGATAACAAGCACTTGTGTGCTTTCCTATACTAATACATGTGGAATTAAATTTGGGATTCAACAAATGGCCATAACAGAAAAAGTAAGCATATTTAAGCCAAATTGTTTGGAGGGTATCATATACCAAAAACAAACCCAATAAGCTAATAAAATAAAAAGTCATGGGTGAAAGAGGAGCTTCATTTTTAACACTTTATTAATATTGCTTCAAAATTAAGGCTCTTCACGATGTACAAAATTAACCATGACCTAGTTTCCATTGACACGCACAACTATCTCGCTTCAAAACAACACAACACACTTATGCGCACCGAAAACACCCTTGCCTACCATATACCCTAATCCCACACCGACTACCATAGAAACAGTTTCTACCCAGACACCATCAGAAACTGGAACCTTCTACCAGAGAGCATCGTCAGCAGCACCACACCAGAAACATTTAAAGCTGCCCGAACTAATATTTTGACTAATTTTGCACACGGCACACCCACCGCGTCACAGTCTTCAGTATTGAAGTTGATGCTATTCTGGAAGAAGAAGAAGAGGCTGAAATGGTAGATGATGATTCTGTCACATTTCAAAAAAATATGTAGGAATGAGATTTCAAACTGTCAAATTTAACCCTGGCAGCTAGATTGCGTCTCATTGTTCATTTGCATTTCAAATAGGATCATGTACACCATTCTTAACATGCGTGTCAGTCAAGAAATAAATTACACACGGCCAATACATACAAATAAGTATTACGCAGAGAAAGCTTGACAATAAATATAAAAGCTGTGCAGAATAACCCAGAGACTAAGTAATATAAAGCAGCTTAGGCACCCAGTAGACAATCCATGGTCTCTATCCATATTATTGGCTTCCTACTAAATCTCAATTTGTCATTTATATACAGGAGAGATAAATCTTAATATGTTGACTTTGACATGAACTCTTCTGAGAAGCCATTACGGTATTATTACCTTTGGGATTGAGAAGTCATGCATTGGGTTTGATGTGCTAATAGATGGCAAATAGAATATGGAATAACTCCATTGGGTTGTGTACAGATTGTCATTACCAGTCCATTAGTTCTCCCCTGAAATGTCAGTCATGTATTTTAATAGCGAGATTTATTGACAAGAGTCATGAGTTTGATTTGAAGTGTTTGTGTATTATTTTTCATCATAATTTAGCTAAATCATTAAAGTTATTTTATCAATTGTAATGAGAGACTTTGAAGATAGCAGCAGCCTAAGTAGAATTTAGGGTTGTGATAGTCCATTTTGATCATCTCTTAATTTTTGAAAGAGTTTTTGGATTCACCTGTATGCAGTTCTTGACTTTTGTTTGCATGAATCTTTGTGATCTCGAGTGGTCTCTCTGATTTTGAGATACTTGATTGGAGGGCCAGAAGTTTAATCAGAGTGTCGGACACACTGCCAATACATATGTAAATAGGTTTATCAGTACGCAGAAGAGCTTGACAATAAATATAAAACCTGTGTAGAATAACCCAGAGACAAAGTAATTTATAGCAGCTTAAGCCCCCAGTAGACAATCCATGGTCTCTATCCATATTATTGGCTTCCTACTAAATCTCAATTTGTCATTTATATACAGGAGAGATAAATCTTAATATGTTGACTTTGACATGAACTCTTCTGAAAAGCCATTACGGTATTATTACCTTTGGGATTGAGAAGTCATGCATTGGGTTTGATGTGCTAATAGATGGCAAATAAAATGTGGAATGATTCCATTGGGTTGTGTACAAATTGTCATTACCAGTCCATTACTATTAGTTCTCCCCTGAAATATCAGTCATGTATTTTAATAGTGAGATTTATTGACAGAGTCATGAATTTGATGGGAAGTGTTTGTGTACATGTACATATTATTTTTCATCATAATTTAGCTAAATCATTTAGTTGTTTTATCAATTGTAATGAGAGACTTTGAAGATAGCAGCAGCCTAAGTAGAATTTAGGGTTGCGACAGTCCATTTTGATCATCTCTTGATTTTTGAAAAAGTTCTTGGATTCACCTGTATGCAGTTCTGGTGTTTTTATTTGCATGAATCTTATAGTGAGAGTGGTCCCTCAGATTTTGAGATAGTTGATTTGGAGGGCCAGAAGTCTAATCAGAGTGTTGGATGTATATCTTTATTTTCTTTAATTCTGAATTCTGTTCAATTTTTGGATAATTTCTAGCTACTGAAAGTAAACTATTTACTTTTTTTTTTGAACAGTAGGAATGCAGTTTCTGGATTTGTATTATGTATTTGTCATTTCCAGTATAATAAAAACATTGCCAGATTTATGATTAATGATGTAGGAGATTTAATTGATTAAAACTTGACTTGAATAATGCAATGTTACATATTTGCACTTTATTTGTATGTATGGGAAATTTATAAATACTACATGAAGAATTCAGTTTTTGCCACTCTCCAGTGAAAAAATATCGTTTGGCTTGATTTAAAGGGGCATTGGACAAGTTCAGCATCATCCCCAAACTTTTCCCCAAACATTTTGAGTATTTTACATCATTTGAAGTATTAGCAGTAATAATGACAGCATGCAAAGTTTCATTGTCAAATTCGAACCCTATACCAAATTATTTAGATATTCTCTTATTTTTAATTATCGTTGTCGACAACGATAAATACTGCTCTCTTTAGTTGAATTTCTAGAATTGGCCTTTTTAGGAGATCTAATGAAAATTTCAAATTTCTTTTGATTTTTCTGCAATCTATGATGTGAGAGGAATGTTTTACAAACAAATCTTTGGCTCTTTCTCATTGTATAGCATCAATAAATATGTTTAGAGAATAGCCTCATACCCAAAATTAACAAATAAAATGAAATTCGAATTTTTGACTTTTTTGAAGGTTTTGATCAAAATTTTCCCGATATCTGGTAATTGACTTTTATTTTCTAGCTTTAAATAAAGTGTAAATCATCCACAAACAAAATGTGAAAATTTTGTCCAATGCCCCTTTAATACCTAGCAAGATTCAAATTAGTGTTCCTCTGTAGATCCATTTTTCTCCTTTTCACATTAAATAAAAAAAATCATACCATTTTTCATTTAAGTTAATATAGCATATTATCTGATTCAAATTACTTTCAAATTGAATTGACATTTAAATGCGTACAGATATCAATCATATTATGTACTACAGGCTCGGTATGATACAGACATGAACAGCTTATGGTATACCATATTATCTGTTTTATTTGTTTCTGCTCAATGAGTTTGTTTGGCACAGTTTTTCAAAATTAAAGTTGCCAGCCTTGGCCACAGATTTGATGTTCAAATTTCTCATACATGTGAAAAAAAAAGATGATTATATTTATGTAACTGAATTTTCATCTGTGGAATTGAATTTGAAAATGGCAGTGTTTCTAGATACAAAAAACATTGAATTCTCAAAATGTGAACTTCTTTGAATGTACAAAAATATTTTAAGCAAAGACTGCTGCTTCTGAATATAGTCATCCCAAAGAATAATCATCAACCAAAACATAGATGATGATCATCCCGAAAAGGGGGACTTTGCGACAGAACAGTTTTCGAGAAACTGATGAAAATAGGCAGCAAAAAATAAAGAAAATAATAAGAATTTCTAGCAGATTTTTTGTTGTAAAATCGGATCGCCTTAATCAATTTCAACAAGTTAGGTGTCATTTTAAAGCTTAAAAATACTGTAACAGATGATATGATAAAATCAAAATTGATATCATCTGCAAAGTCCCCCCTTTCTGGTGAGCCATCACATATTTGAAAGCTAAAATTTTAAGAAAATTGTTCTAAACACTGCTCTGCATAAAAATCTGGTTAAAATGCATCTTTTTAAAAACCTAGTATTGAATTTTTCGTTTGTTCTGATCCCGTTCATTTTCATAACCTTTGGATTCATGGCTTGTGCCTTTAAGGCCTAAAAAAATATGTTTGTTTGCCCTTCTCAACCGATCCTAAAATGCCAAAAATTTGGGTCGGGTATTTTAGTTTTTACTTTTTTTTTCTTCAAACATGAAAAATATGAAAACTCAATATTTTCGATGGAAAACGTACAATTTAGCAGTATAAAGTTACATTTAGTAGTATGAAATGCATATTTCCTATAAAAAATGACCCACAATCTTTGATTATGCCCTGCATTGCTTGGTATTCACGATAAAATCCTATGGAATGACATCATTCTTTAAAATAAATGTGAAGATTAAAAAAAAATATCAACCGACCGACCGACCCAAAATTTTATTTTTTCCACTGGAGGGCAAACAAAAATTTACTTTTTTTGGCCTAATATTTCTCGCCAACCCAGACAATTCCCAACCATATGACAAGATGTAGCAGACTGACAGGTATGATGAAGCTACATCTAGTCAAAAATGGTGGGATGTTTTTTTTTCTCCTGGATCTATTTTCCAAACTAAATGTGCAAGTTGATATTTGATAACAATTTCATATTCCTGAAAGATGAGATATGGTTTGAATGTACTGTATGCAATTATTCTGATTGAAAAAAAAATATATATTGGTCCGTGACTGATTGTGCATGGTCCGTGACTGATTGTGCATACGTATCATGTATTCTCAGAAATAATATTTTGATCTGGATTATTTTGTTTTTAGCACCGCTCAATAACCATTGGTACGTAATGTAAGATTTATGAGCTTGCGCCAATTCGAGCAATTTTGACAAATTTGAAGAGATGTGCCAATATCGAGAAGAGACTGACAATTGGCTAAATAAAGCAAGAAAAATCATTTTTTACAGTCATTTTCAGAGACCCATTGCGCCATTTTTCCTGGCTTTTTCGCCAATGGCGCGCCATTCGACCTTTAGCAGGAATGCCGGCACTGATGTTGGATCTTTGTTAAATATATTTGAACCAAGACTAGTCTCTTTAGATGAATTATATTGTAAACTACAGTTTAACTCTTTTCAAAGTATTTTTAGGGCAGATGAGTTGGTCAGTTAACATTGAAAAGTTACTTGCCTAACTGGCTAGTACAAATAATAATAACTACATCTATGGGTGCTCTGATCATATCAAATGTAAATAATTGATATGATCCATTTTAATGTAACCAAAATCATCATCCAAACCAGAACATGTTTTGTTGTCTGATAATATGCGCAGGATGAACATTACTCTACATGAAATTGATCTTAAATGTATATTAAGTTTTTACTTCAATTACCCACTTACAAACCTTACAATAAGAAAGGGGTCACCAACCCCATAAGGGACGGACCATTAAAATTCCTGGAGAGTAGGATTTTTTCATTCTACTTGTGGGAGTGAATTTTATAAATTTCCCCTGTTTTATCTTGTAGCATAGGAGTAGTGAGTAAAGTTGTTTCCTCATGTTCTTAGGATGATTTTTCCAGTTATGTTTGCAGATGTGTTTTTTAAAACTTCCCACCCAGCCTCTGCTGCATCCTTGAGAAATTTTTGTTAAAAGATTCTGACCGACCACTATTCCTCTTCAAGAAAGTAGCAATCGGTATGAAATCATCTGCAAGTTAAGATGGTTGTGATTTGTGAAATTGTAAGCGAGTCTGTATGTAGCTGGAAGGTTTTCACTTTTGACTAAACATTTTGAAATACAAATGGTCTACAATTTAACGTGATGTTATTGTAACATTCAAACAAATTATCGTAATGGCATTGGCATTATAGGCAAAGACTTTTTACTAAATGGACAGATAACATATGAAAGTAGCCTGTAGGCTTCCTATAGAACCAGCCATAACATGAGATGCTTTGTAAAATAAATGAATACAGTAGTAACTGATAATTTATATGATTGATTTAGGGATTCAGTGTTAAGGGCCCTGTCAACCCTCCGTTTTCTGAAATATTTTATGCTCTGTAACTCAGCAACGGATGATTAAATCCAAATAAAAATATATATTTCTAGAAGCAGATTTGCATACTGAACATGATGGTGAGGTCATTTTTGGACTAAAATGTGTAATTTTGGCTCTAGGTCAAAAAATCATGTATTTTGGCCCAACATTTTACGGGAAAGCTAACTAAATTTTGCTTTCGTGAAATTTCGAATCATTTTATTTCAGCATGTTCAGTATGCAAATTCACTACTAGAAATGTATACTTTTATATGGATTTAATTATTCGTTGCTGAGTTACAGAGCAAAACCACTTTCTGAAAATGAAGGGTTGACAGGACGCTTAATACAGACTGGTTCATCTCACCAACAAGGATACACCCATGCATGTGTGTATTTTCTTTGAAAGGTTAGCCGACCGATTGGGATAAAAAATACAGGGTCGCATCGGATGTAGAGTTGTTATGGCTGTGACCTTGATTGACCTCAAATGATCTTGGATGACCTCAGATCAACTTTTTGAACATTTTTGAGATTGACCTCAAATGACTTGACCTCATGTGACCTTGACCAGACCTCCCTTAGAACACTCTGGGGGCCAATTGCTACTCATGGTCCAAGTTTGGTCCAGATCGGGTCATATGTTCTGGACTTAAACCATAGATTCTAGAGGTCAGGACATACACACAGACATGCACCCCTCCCAGTATTATCATGTTACGAAAAGTGATATTTGCACAAACTGTTAACTTATTGATGGATACAAACAGCAGTCTGGAAGCCAATCCCACAATTCAAATGACTCTAAATTGCAATATTAAGATACCGCGAACCTACCATAGAAAATACGTGTAACGCTAGTCGCCATTGAATCACCACCTGTACATGAAGGGAGACTTGTTTACGTTCACCAGTTCAACGATAAAGGTCATACTGTGTCGAAAAATATTCCTGGTAGTTAATTCTCTTCACTATTTTTAATGTAAAAGTAGGTTAGGTAATTCTGAGAGCCAGCCAAATTCATACAAATCTCGTTTCTACTATGAGTACGTAAACGCATTGTCCATGGTAAATCGTAATATATCAGCGATCAGTCGCGTTGTGTAAGAGGCTATTATTACGTTAGGCAAACCTGTATAGTATAAGTACTAATAAATTCACAAGTGCTCTCATCGTCAAGCGTGGGCGAGCGGTCTAAGGCGCTGTACCCATGTCTTATTACGGTTGTGGAATAATATTTTCAGAACCAGGATCGAGTCCGGGCGAGAGCTCATTTTTTTTCACTTCTTATTTTCATTTTAAATGTATAATACTTTTATTTAGGAGTAAAGACACTCAAATAATTGGGTTTTTGATTTTTTTTACAACTTTAACACAAATAAAATCAAGTCAATCCCTCTGATCTCAACACGTAGATTTTTAATATTTAATTTGTTATCGGAATTCATAAAAATCAAAATGTGCCGTGTCTTTGTCAAAATTGACAACAACAACCGTTGATATTTACAAATGACGGCTGATGATTTCCTGATTTTAAAATCTTTTTTTTTTACATAATAAATATATTATAGAGAGTTGTAATCAGTGTTTACACTGAATCCACTGCAATACGGCATGTACATTGTTGTAGAGATCGATGTGCTCTCGCTGACGGGCAATAGAGAAATGATGACGTCGAACACAGCGTTCAGTCGATAATATCAAATGTCAACTGAAAACCGCAATGCATTGTGGGATTGGCCGCCGGACTGCTGTTATGGATACATAAGACAACAGCCGTGATTGTTTACATTGAATGTGCTAGAGACCGACAGTCTCCTTATTGATGTCATTGCTTTGAACATTGCCAAATAGCTGTTGCAATTGAGTTCTAAACGCTACACTAGCTAGCAGAGCAATGAAATGAACGGCAAGCATTGATTTGCTAATACAACATGCATGATGTGTATTGGTAATATGATTCATGGCAAATAGG
>JXSR01S073488.1:66256-79882 GCA_000969725.1 Ophiothrix spiculata
AATAAACTAAAATCGCGACCCTAATTTTTGGCATTTTTAGGGTCGGTCGCGGAGGGCAAACAAACATTATTTTTTTTTGGCCTAAGTACCTTAGAAGCAGAGGGCAGGAATGCACTTGCCCCTCTGGCTCAAAATATTGGGATGCTAGTAGGACAAAAATCATATCGGGGCGATCATTTTCCAAATATTTTTACTCATTTGAATAAATTACTGTCACAGGATTACTGTCCTGTTGTTAATTTTAGTAGAATTATCACTCTGCTATTGAATATTCACATATTATATCAGGACGAAACATGAACTTGGTCTGATATCAGGATAGTAAACATGTTTGCCTACCTTCGTAAATGCCTTCATATGGCCCGGAGTAGTTGATCCTTATTTAACCTGTCAGTCATTGATGGTTATGGGTAGGCCTGTGTAATAGTTCAGGTTGTTAAGTATTTGCTCAGATTAATTTTCAAAGAATTTACTATATTTTCAAAGTGCCCATGTATCTGTTTTTCCTAGAGAGAGTTCAAAGTTGAATTTAAACATAGACCTTCAATGAGGATCTATGATCTTGATGTAGAATTAAAGTTATTTTGAAATATTTTTTCTGTGGTTAATTCACAATTTGAAAGAATTTACTATTAGAAAATTTGACCAATTGCTTATAAATACATATTGTTTTTCCAAGAAGACTTTTAAATGGTTTTAGAAAAACAAATTTTATCTTCTACAGGTTGAAAAGTCTAGTGTTGCAATTCCTTTTACAGTGTCAATCAAGACCAAACTTGTGCAGGGTGATATTAAATCTTACGATTTAAAACATTTTGCTTTGAAAAGTAAATGTTGAGGCGTTGATTATACAGCGGCAAAAGAACAGCCTGTCAGACTAATCTGCAAGTAAAATTCAATTTAAAAACAGTGCCACAGGCATACGTAAACCTTTTCTGACTTAAATGCGTTTGGCAATTGGGGAGACTTGTATGCATCAAAACGGAGAAAGTAAAGATTTGGTAATTAAAATCTGTTGTTTCCAATAAATCGTTTTTGCGACAGTTTTATCGTTATAAATCTACCATCCTTGTCCATCATCGTTCCAATCAGATTTGATCAGACGTAAACCAACTGCAGGACATGGCAAGTGTGAAATTGATAATTTTTCTGCCAGTTTGTTTTTCATCACGCATGTTGGGCTAGACAATTTTTGAATAGTCAATGATATTTAGACTTGCAATGCTGCAAGGAGAGTACTAGTAGAAGTTGATCCTCATTTACGATTTAAAAGATTTTGCTTTGAAAAGTAAATGTTGAGGCGTTGATTATACAGCGGCAAAAGAACAGCCTGTCGGACTAATCTGCAAGTAAAATTCAATTTAAAAACAGTGCCACAGGCGTACGTAAACCTTTCCTGACCTAAATGCATTTGGCAATTGAGGAAACTTGTGGATAAATCAAAACGGGAGAAGTTAAAGACGATTTGGCAATTAAAACCTGTTGTTTCCAATAAATCGTTTTTGCGACAGCTTTGTCGTGATAAATCTACCATCCATGTCCGTCATCGTTCCAATCAGATTTGATCAGACATAAACCAACTGCAGGGCATCTCAAGTGTGAAATTGACAATTTTTCTGCCAGTTTGTTTTTCATCACGCATGTTGGGCTAGACATTTTTTGAATAATCCATGATATTTAGACTTGCAATGCTGCAAGGAGAGTAGCTGTTGATGATCCTCATTTAGCCTGTCAGTCATTTATGGTTATGGGCAGGCCCCATGGGGTGAAAGTGCCACATTAACACTTTTTCCAATGCATTTCATATACATGTATTGCATTTGTCATGGTGATTTTCTCCGACCTTTTCTGTTCAGTATCAGAATACTTCAGTGGCAAGGCAGGTTGGTGAGGTACTGTCAATACTTTTCACCAATGTACCTAGCCAGTACTTGTACATGAATTTGATTTATTGATTCCATATCCGTCTTATAGGTTTTCTCTCGGTACTTCAGTTTCCTCCAACATCTAAAAATCGTGCTCCTTCCCATTAATTTCATGTCATTCTCCTGGTCAGTTATGTGATTGGTGTCCGTAAGCGACCTAGAATACTCCTCCGTGGAACGCTGGGACTGACACACAGCAATACCTTGAGACCTTCGGGTGGTCAGCACGTTATTAATACGCTCCATTATTGTTATCATATTTATTTATTTATTTGTTTGTTTGTTTTTTGGTTTGTTTGTTTGTTTGTTTGTAAAGAGAGTTTAAGAAGCACCAATCACCAATAGGTGCACAAAGTGCGCCATACTCAATAAAATGAATCACCTTGCTATGGGCATTGTAAGACTGCTGACTGTATTGACAAAATAATGTTCATTTCATTATTTATTTACATTTATTGTAAAGGGCTTTGGTATAAACCCTTTTTTACGTTGCAGTATGCAATTACTTTATATTATGGATTTCTTGCTTACAGCCAAAAGACACGTACAGAGATACTTGTAAATATCATCTCTGAATGCATACATGTTGCACTGTTTCATGTGTATAGCTTTGATGCATTTGTCATATTATTATAAGGCATAAAAAAAAACAAGTTTGTTTCCTGTCGGTGGTCAAAAAACCTAAATGCGAAATGCGGTTTTTTATTTTATTTTGTTTTCTTTTTTTTCTATTGTTCAAGAGGTGCCAAGGCAAATTTTGATTGAAAATTCGCATGGTTGATGATTTTTTCAGTAAGGAACCTGTCCGGTTTCAAGTTTTTGTTGAAAAGAAAACACTTTGGTAAAATTTTTGCAATTTTCCCCGTTCTTTTTATCAAATTGGCTTTTTTGATTTTCGTTTTCTAAAATATCAAATATAAAAGTGAAATGCGCAAATAATGACGCCAAAAAAAAATGCGCGCGGCGCACGGGAAACAAACTTGTTTTTTTTTATGCCTAACCAACCTGAATTTCAATTAATCACTGTAACGATATAGCCAAATGTTTTGAAATGTCAAGTGAGGTAAAAGCTTTGTTATCAGGTTTCATTATTGTATGCCATTTTATATGGATTCTCAAAATTATCTTGTTGACTTTTATTAAATGTTCCAAGTAATATATATTTAGCTGAAGCCAGATAAAAGTTAAGGTCTGTATATATCAAAGAGATTTCAGAATTAGACCAGGTTTAAAGTTCTTACATGGTTTAAGTGAAAATTTGTTTCACAGCTATTTTCCCCAAACCCAACCAATATATACATTATTAAACAGTGATGCAAAAAAAGCAGACTTATGGAGGAAGAGAGTTAAAAGTTCATTCAATTTAATTTTGTATTGCCTAAAGTTTGAATGAGACAGACAGAATTTGTGGACATGTTTGACCTTGCGGAACAGGGATGGACTCAAAAACGAAAGGTTGTGAATTTGATTTTTACTAATACTTGTTGTGAACTTAGTAAACCACTTTATCGCACTTCTCTCATCAACCCAAGCACATAGAGCTGGATAGAGGGAATATCATAACCTAGGTGCGCCATTTGCCCCAACTGCTCAATTGTAAGCCAAAATGATTCTGACGATTCCCTTGAATGACGTAATAATAATAGCCTGCGCTATGCAACTTCTGGAAAAGGCAGGAGTATAAATGCCGATTAATAGAATGCAGTATTCCTCCTCGCACCCATGCATGCTACTCACAACCAATATCATTTTACATGCATTAATATACTTTAAATTTTTTCCCCTTGCAATTAAATGAAAATGAAATTCAAGTATGGTTTAAACTTTTTTGAGACACCCTGTAGGCCCCTTAGACTAGACAACATCTGTTTGTCTATTAGGCCAAGAAAAAAAATGTGTTGCCCTCAAGTGGAATTTTTGAAAAAATGAGTCGATCGGTCGGAAAATAATTTTTTTTAAATATTTTTTTTAATAAAGCACCTAAATTATGAAATTTGGGTGCATTTTCCACTATTTTCAAAACATTTTCTCAAAAAACAACCCAATCTGAGCAATATTGGGTGCTTTTCCAATGCTATTTTTTTTAAAAAATGTTTGAATAGGGTCAGTCGCTGAGGGCAACACAACAATTTTTTTTTGGCCTTAAACAAATTCCATTGCTCTTGTCAGTTTATTTTTTAAGTTGCCACCTAGTGATAATTTTGACTTGTTCTGCTTTTTTTCCAGCCAAAGGGGACGAAGATAGAGAAGATGATTTCCGTGCTCCGCTCTACAAAACGGTGGAGATTCATGGTATACAGGTGCGCATGAAATGGTGCTCCACCTGCCGATTCTACCGTCCTCCAAGGTGCTCCCATTGTAGTGTGTGCAATAATTGTATTGAGGTGAGTGGATGGATGGAAGAAATTGACAACCATCCAAATGTTTAAAGGGATTAGCTGTGATATTATTATGAAGTTATTGAATTAATTTACATAAGAAGTTTAAAATTAAAGGTGTAGGTTCCTATTTTAACATGTGTTAAATTTGCTTTTAACTGATTGGTCTTGACCTCTGAAATGCAGTTTATGAGGTTTCACCCTCAGCTTGCTTCTAGTTTACTCTTCAGAGACAAAATAAAGTATGCAATCCTAGGGATATTGCTGTTATGTAAATACATAAAAAATGGAAATTAGGTATATACTATCTCTCAAAGTTGTTTTCAAAGCGTCGGAAAGAGAAAAAAAACGCGAACGAAGAAAACAACTCTGAGAAAAACTATACCAATAACTTTACACTTTTTGCTATATCTCAAAAACTATTTGGAATTTGGAGGTGTAATTTTGGATTTACAATCAGAAAAATGTAAACTTTCATTTGATACTAAAAAATAAAATACTACCAGTTGAACCCTGGGGATGAGAATGTGATCGGAATCTACATCTTTAATGTAGAAAATGCATATTTTCAAACAATTTGTTTTAAATGAAGGGATGAGTTGGGTTTTTAAGTACATTTACATATGCTGAATGTTTTTCTTTTTATTTTAAAGCAAATTATAAAATAATCTCAAAGATACAATTTCATCGCTTCAAGTCATGGTAATTTTTAAATTTGTTAATGTGCAATTGAACTCATTTGACAAATTGAAGCTGATGTGTAAAACTAGGGCTGCATGTATTGTAATTTGCAGCGGTTATATAATATATTGTGATTTTATGAACATTATAGCTGTGTCATTTGAATCAGGTTTTCAGGTCTAAGTAATTTGCAGCTTTTATTGGTTATTGGGATGCATTTTGTAAATTAAGTCATACTCTCTTAGAAGATGTTTTCTATATTGAATTAAGTGCAAACATGAGAGATGAAGAGAAACAAAGTTGTTGCATATTGAACAATGTAATTATCTAGTGTGTATCTCAGTTTCAGCATCGTGTTTATCTTGCCTTTAATTTGTTCTTTTTCCTCTGCTCTGCTTTAATTTTATCAATGCTTGAAAATATATAAAATTTTACTAGCCCAGTCAGATTGCCTCATTTTTGGTCAAACTTTATGAGATTTATCTTTCTCATAAGGTTGTGTGAAATTTTTAGGGCTGAAACATATTCTTCTTTTTTTTTGAGATTTAATAAGTGATTGTGTGTCTTTTAATAATGTTGAGCCTAATATAGTATAGGCAACTCTGAAATACTACTTATAAAATCAAAATTGAAGGACCGATTCAGTTAAAATTCAAAACTTATACCTCTTTAGTGACAAACCTTCTTATGAAACAAAAAACAACATTTTTAAAAATCTGACTGATGTTATCTTTAAGGGGTTTTCTCAGAGATGCAGTTGCTTACGACTGCGGGATAAAAAAAAATTTCATTGATAGTAAATATCAAAAAATGTTTGCATCCCTTTTGCGTGTGCAAATTTAAATGTACACTGAACGCATGCTTTACTAACGCGTTTAGTTAATCACGTGCCGCGGCGCTGCGTAATATATACATAGGAAATTATGCAGATGTGCCGTCAAAGTAATCAAATTTTATTGAAAAACATCCGTTTTTGTCATTTTTCTTGAAAACTAACACGGTGACCATATTTTTTTAATTTCAGTATTTTGAAGTACGCAAAAATTGCTTAAAACATACAAATTTCTCGGAAACAATGATAATTTTTATGTTTCACTATTTTTTTCCATTTCAGAAATTTGACCACCATTGTCCGTGGGTAAACAACTGTGTTGGTCGTCGTAACTACCGTTTCTTCTTCTGCTTCCTATTATCGTTAACAACACATATGGTGTCGGTATTTGGGTTTTCGTTACTCTACGTTCTACGCCACAAAGACCAACCTTATTCAAAAGATAATATAGCTTGGTATCCTTTGCTATAATTTTACAATATTTGTAATGTAGAACTTGTAATTTTAAAGATGATTATGTTAAGAATTTCTTTTCATCTTTTCTCTTTTGTTAATTTTTTTTTTTTTAATCTATTGTATCTTTAATTTTTCGCACTTGCCCATCTCATTTTATATGATATTTAATTTTTTAAGACAAATATTATTGGTTCTAAACAGCACTTCAATTAATAGGAAAACATATAAAATTGTATTCAGTCCTTAATTACATTTGCAGCCATCCATATTAATAAATCAAATGGCCAATATATAGTGATTCATCGAAAAACCATATTTTATCCAACTGCAGACATATAAGTGCATGTATTTGCTGTGCCGTGTAATGAAGTGATCCGCATGCCGCTGCATATTAAAGGTTAAATATATTTATATATAGAATGAAAAACGTGGTGATAAGCAGCTAGTGATTGGTTGATAACGCCTGTACTTTCATTTAAGCATTGGGCTGCTTACTAAACACGATTAATGGTAATCCTATACGGTTTATCTAAGCCTGGGGGCTAACCACTTTGCACAGTTTGTGATTAAACGCTACATTAAGATCCCTCCTATAATATTATATCATGCTTTGCTTTAGCTGTATAGTATTATAAAAATATACACACAATATAGTCTCATCATATGCTTACATCATAATAATGCTTCAAATGGCATCGTAGGGTGTAATTTCACCTCATTTTATTTTCAACTTTTATGCCGCAATTTTATGTTTTACAGGTTCTAATTTCAAAACTTTGTAAGGTCTATTTTGACAGTGATATTTATCTCAGTTACTTTGATCATTTTCTTAGTGTAAGCTTACATGGTAATGCTATTTCTCCTATACAGCTAGTAATTCTATTTAGTAACTATGATGATTTTGACAATTTGCATACAAATTCTCAGATCTGTATTAATATTGATATTGAATGGCTTTATTCAAGCGATTTAGATACATTGAGCCTGTTTCGCTTTGACAATGTTATGACAGTGAGAACAATATGTATTATTGGCTTTGAATTTGAAAACCCTTTAATATTTTATTATTGGCTCTGCATTTGAAACCCTTCAATATTACATTCTTGGTTTTGCATTCAAAACCTATCAATTTCATACTCTTGGCTTCAAATTTGAATCCTTTTAATATTTTATAAATAGAAATATAGTTACAGAACTGTTATAAAAATAAAACGTAAAGTGAATACTTGCCAAGCCCACATTTGCTCACAACTGTACAGTGAAACTAGCGAAAGATGTGTATGCATATAAATAATAAATTTGAATTTAGATTTCGAAAAAGAAAACATGGAAAAAAGCACTTATCATATTAATGGTAGCATTACCTGTATGCGTATTGTTTATGTTCCTGGTTTATTGTCTGTATTTGATTTATTATTTTCTGTTATATTATGTTGGTGGTAGATTCATCAGATATTTAAAGTTGGTGCCATAATTTCTCGGACAATGTAAACAATAACCCAGCTTGCAGGGCCATGTGATATGTAATGCAACCTGCACTCTGCAGTTTTATTTACATCGTCCTAGGAATTCGGCATTAGTTCATGTTTTAGAAGATATATTGCTTCCCTTGAGTTGCATGGCGTACTCTTAGGTAATGGTTATTATAAGGGCATGTTATGGGTGCAAGAAGTAGAGTTGCCAAGTAATCTTGTTTAAATTTAATCCCTAGTTCATAAGTATATATATCATTTCCACAAATCGTCCTTCCATGCCATAATTGTACGTTAAGAATCGTCAGAGTCTTGTTTCAAGGGTAATTTGCCAATCAAATACAAGGGAGAATAAAAGCGATAGCATTCCTAAATCAATTTCACCCAGTCCAGAGTATCCAGGCTTACGAGGGATGTTTAAGGGCACAGTTAACCCCTCATTTTCTGAAATATTGTATGCTTTGTAACTCAGAACCGATAAGTAAATCCATATAAAAGTATACATTTCTAGATGTGGATTTTCATGTAGAAGATGATGGTTAGGTCAGTTTTGGACCAAAATGTATGATTTTGGACCAAGGTCCAAAAAACCCATGTTCTTGGACCAGTAATTTGTAAACAACCTAACTAAATTTAGAAAAAACAAAAGTTGGACCTCGAATGTTTTTTATAATCTAGAAACACATGTCTAGGAACGCATTTCTCAAATTTTTAATCTTTAACTTACTCTTTGAAATATTGCCAAAAACAGGTCCAAAATTGGCCCAAAATGATTTTTTGGTCATTTTTGGCCTATTTTAGGCCTATTTTTGGCAATATTTCAAAAAGTAAGGTAAAAATCAAAAATTTGAGAAATGCGTTCCTAGACATGTGTTTCTAGATTATAAAAAGCATTTGAGGTCCAACTTTTATTTTTTCAAAATTTAGTTAGGTTGTTTGTAAATATAGTGGTCCAAGAACAAGGGTTTTTTGGACCTTGGTCCAAAATCATACATTTTGGTCCAAAACTGACCTAACCATCATCTTCTACATCAAAATCCACATCTAGAAATGTATACTTTTATATGGAGAGACTTATCGGTTGCTGAGTTACAAGGCATACAATATTTCAGAAAATGAGGGGTTAACTGTGCCCTTAATGGGTTTTTGACCTAAGACAGAACATGGAAATAGTAGATTAAGATTTCCATGGACAGAAGGAGATAAGCTATGCAGTTTTTTATGAAATATTTTATGTAGTTCAACTAGATCGATGAATTTATGAAAAGTTCCCAAGTAAATTTTTGATGTTTTTTATGTTACCGATAATTAAAGCTTGCCTGTTAGTGTTAGAAAGAGCATTAGAGCATTATTAAAAATCAATAAAAATATCCATCATGAGGTCAAGCACTCCTACATCCATCTCCTGTCTGTCGCTTTTGAAATCAAAAGCCTGATTTATAATAGATGCTATATGCAGGCATGAAAATTATCAGCTTTTCAGCTGATTTCAGCTTTTTTTTTTTTTTAATGGAATTGTACACTTTTTAGCTTTTTCTTCTTAAGTCAGCATGTTTTAAAGCTTTTTTTGGTGCGAAATTTAACCCTTTCAGCCTTTTTTTTTTGAAACTCCATTTTCATGCTGGATATATGAAGGAGTTACACCTTTCTCAGTGTTAACCACCAAGTCGTTGTTGAGCTAGTAGGGTGTTACACTTGGGAAAGATGTTTAAAATAACTGCTTGTCATTTAATAATAGTTGAAGTTTTGCCATTTATTCCCTTTTCAAAGAAAGAAAATAAACTTTCAGCAACCCCCACACGGTTATGTTTTAAGCATTTTTAAAATAAAACCAAAGCAGATATTTACTGGAAAGTTTCCATACACTCATCAGTCAACGTGAACTACATCACATTAATATACAAACTGCATTGCTTATCTCCTTAAAATTAAATAAAGTCAAAACTAAATGAACATCCTTACAGCATCGGGCAGCATCATATATTCTTTGCAATATTTAAGTAAGGATCACTTTTAAATCTTGAATCAATCAATATCTTGGAAAAAAAGAAAGAAAACCAGAAGACCTTGATGGGAAGTTTGAAACCAAGATATATTTTGAGACCTAAGCTGTAATATGATAGGTGTTAGGGTATAGACTTACTAATTCTTGATTCAAGTGATCCTCAATGTTTGGAATTAATCATTTTGGAATTGACTAGAACTCATAAGCTTAATCTTGTGTTGATGGATAGTCTAATGCACATTCCAGAGTGGATCATATTTGGTTACAAATGTAAGTGGTAAAGGTACAGTTAATCATTATATTTGAAAAAAAAAGTTATGAATAAATTTAATTAGATCAGGTCAGTGTTAAATTTAGGTTAAGTGGATTACAGTAGTGTAGAGTATAGAGCAGAAACAGCTTTTCAACTTCACTTTTGGTCACCAAAGCTATCCTATTTGTGTCAAGATTGAAATATTCCATCTTAAATCCAAACTTTAAATTCTCACCTGTAGAGTATAAAGTATGAAGTTTGTCTTAAAAATAAGCATTCTACCCTGCCTAGGTTTTACTCATTATCTTACTCATTAAACTGAGTTACCTTTTTTCAACATATTCTTTATTTTGATGAAAACATTAAGACTAGATTTAGTCATTTTTTTAACATCACAGCATTTGAATACAGGGTTGTGTTTTTCGAAGCACCTTAAAAATGAAGCGAAGTAAAGTATGATATTTTTGACAATACTTGTAATTTCAACTCGGTTTCCTTTTCAGCAATGTCAACTGTGAATTGTATATTATGCAGTGCAATCCCGGTTGTTTTTGTAATTTGACTCAAAATCCACTTGCAGTGATTTTATTTGCCAAATTTCCCTAGATTATATTGTGTGACTCGCGGGTGAAATTGAAATGCTCTAATCTTTCTTTATTTAAGGTGCAAAATAGGTAGATGTATATGTGTGCTGTCTAGCTCCCTTGTGTAAAATGCAATCTAACTGGAAAATCCCCCACACCTCCCTTCAGCACTGTTAATACGGTGTGTCCCAGAAACAAATTACATTATTCTCTTTGTGAGTAATTTCCTTAGCTTTAAGGGATAGTCATAAAGAATGTAAATATTGCATAATTAAGTTGGTGAAATGAACTTTTTAGTACAGTTTGTTTCATTTCAAATGTAAATCTATAACGGACGTTATGCTTTATCAAAAATTTGTTTGCAAATTTGTCAGGTCCAAGATTTTTGATGTCTAAATCAGTGTTGTTTCTGAACGGTAGAAAAATGGGTCACCTTGGGAAACAGATTATACCTGACCATGGAAATATCTGACTCGCCCATCTTTTTTTTAATGTTTAGCATTAATGAAAAAATATACGCACATAATAAATATGTAAACAGTGTTTGGTTGAATGAGCAGATCAAGGACAAAGCTCAATGTGTTAATTTACAATAGTGAAATTGGACAATACATATGATGTATGACAAATTTGTACCAAAATATTTGATAGAGCATAACTTTTGTTCTAAATTACAGATTGAAATGAAACTATATCCAGTTCATTTCACAAATTATGAAATGTAACTTATGCATACTTTGTGACTATCTAGTAAAGCCAAATAAGTTTACACGCAAAGATTGTAAGGTTATTTGTGGGACAGCCGGTATAGTCAAGTCCAATGTAATCAGTCTCATCCGCATACCAAAACATGTTTGCTTGTTGACTTAACCATTGCATCTTTAATCTCTCAGTATCGTGGCCATGTGTGTGTGTGGCCTCGCCTTTCTTCCCGTCGTGGGTCTCACAGGCTTTCACATCTCACTAGCATCACGCGGCAGGACAACATATGAACAGGTAATACCTTACATTTCATTACATTCAAACATTTCTTGTTATTATGATTTGACAAGACCTAAAGGATACTGTATAGATAAATATATATGTGTCCCGCTGCAGCAAAAGGATGCAGTTGTCGGCTCGTACATGTTGCTCATTGTAGCATATCTGATGTATACAACTAGTAATACATATGATATGCTACAATGAGCTACATGTAGGAGACGACAACTGCATCCTTTTGCCGCGGCGGGACACATATATAAATACAGGGGATTTACAGTGCGCTATGCCTCCCTAATTTGTAATTCCGCCTCAGAACACTGTATAGATCTCACAAATCATGTATCGGGGAAATCAAGTCAACTGGTGAAATATACATGTTACGTGTTTACTTATGACTTGGTGGAGACCTGGGGCCTATTCACTGACGTCTAAATCCATGCAAATGCCGAACTTCATCACAAGAGCGAGAGATCATCGCAAATTTGCGATTAATTTCCCAAAACCAATTTCAGTAATATTTTGCTATGAAAAAAATTATCATAAAGCATTTGCGATGATTTTGTTTGCGATGAATATCTTGCGGGTGCTTTTAAGCATCCGCAAAAAAACCCACCGCAATTGAAGTTATCTCAAATTTTTGATATCACATGATTTTATTTCGCGCCATATTTTGACAAGATCATCACAAAATTTGCTCGTCCATGAAGATTAAAATTGAAAAGATGTAAGAGAAATGGAAAATTCATGGCAAATGATATTTGCAATGGATTCTAGTTTGCGAGAGTTTTTAGAATCATCGCAAAAAGTAACATTAGTGAAATAGGCCCCATTTAATATGATAACATTTAGGTTTCACCTTGTAACAATTTTTTCAAGACAACAGTAAAATTTATGTGTTACTTTTTTCGGTATGTTTTAACAATGTTTATGCGACTTGGTAGAGATCTGGTTAAAAGTAACATATGTCAAAGACAACCACATGGAAAACGTATATTTTATTTATGTCGATAAGTTTCCACAATTTTATTTGATTTGGCAGAGGGGAAACCTTGGCCGATGTCACTAACATTAAGCGATGATCAATAACCCCGTTATAATCGCTAAACTCCAAAAATGATCGCTAAATTGTTAAAAATACCCGCTATTTAGCGATCATTTTTGGAGTTGGCAATCAAGACTGGGTTAGCAACCATCGCTAAATGTTAGTAAAATTGGCCCCTGATAAAAAAAATTGAATTCTAGGTTTCAATAGGTTATAAGTATCGTCAAGATAACAGTGCAAATGTAATCTATATCCAGAGTGAGTAGAAGAAGACTTTCAATGGAATCATCCTAAATTCCCATCTGAAATTTATTGCTGTGCCAATTATCACTTTGCATCATGATAAGGGGTAACTAAATGATTATGATTAAATGGTATTCTGGATATCATATTATAACATTAATAATGTTTACACAATTTAGTTGTGTAGATATTGATGTTAATCTTTACAAGGTCTTGCAAATTGAGGACCCTAGAACCAGAAGGGGGTTAAGTCACATTGAGTACAAACTGAGAAAACGGCACATACATCATATCCTTTGTGTTGTCTTGAATGGTACTGCTGTATCTTGCAGTGACTCTTACACATGTTCTGATCATCAAATTACTACAAAACTTGTACAGAATGTAGAAATGAGAATTCTGTAGCAGGAAATTGACACAACTCAATTTTCAAGATTTTGTGACTTAACCCCCTTTTAGTTCTAGGGTCCTCAATTGTTGATCTCAAAGAAGATAAAAGCATAGGTTTCATAAAGAGGCGTACAATATCCAGATGGTGAAATAATCAACAAATGTGATCTAATCATATTGTCTGATGGCTTGGTCATGACTGGTTACGAAGGGCATACCGTACTCACCATTATTGGAACATTTTGTACGTCTTTTCTCATGGCAGCTTTCTGGGGATTACAAATTGTCAGTACATTTGCAAATTGGTAGCAGGTCATAAGGCCGTTTTAGGAGTAGATGTGACCAAGGCTTTGGTAAAACAATTGAATGTAGATTCAGTAC
>JXSR01S073488.1:140907-151777 GCA_000969725.1 Ophiothrix spiculata
TTTTCTTTATTTTTGCTGCCTATTTTCATCAGTTTCTCGAAAAGTGTTCTGTCGCAAAGTCCCCCTTTCGGGGTGAGTCATCACAATTATGTTTACTTGCGAATGAAGAAAACCCTCATTCCCACCTATTAAGTGCTGATCAAAGTGTATGAAAGTATTATTTTTTTTCTAAAAAAGTACTCTGCACCTTCCAGAAATAACAACTTTAATTGCTCTTTCCATGAAACACATTTATTCAAATCTTAGATTTACGAAAACTGTACAAAATAGTTTTCTCTTAAAGGAGCTTGGTCCGATTTTTCAAAATTGTGTTTTCAATGTTATATGAAAGATGGCCTATGTCTATATTTCAAATTTCAGCTGAATTGGTCAAACAGTTTTGATTTTATTGGCAATTTTGTATTTTGTATCTCCAAAACGGAATATAACACGGGTAATGAGAAAAATATGACCAATGTTTTGGTACCAAAATCTCAAAAATTTTGAAAAAAGTTGAAGCAATCGGACCATGCTCCTTTAAGAGCACAAAACAATTTTTGAAGGTATCTGTTTTCAAGGAAAATGGATATAACATGTTAAAGAAAGACATGATTTTAGGACATCAAAGCAATTAAGGTGCATACTTATATTTTAGGTGGTTCCATTTTATTCAGTAATAATATCCGGTAGAGGTATTGGCACTTATAAGTAATTTTTGGAGTATGTTTAATGAATGAAATCCTCAAGACATGGGTGCCCCTATACATGAATAGGACTTTTAAGTGACTTAACTCCCCCTCCCACGCACCCTTTTCCATCCACCAATCCCCACCACCCGTCTCCCTCCATCCGTCTCTCAAGGTCACTTCAATTTAAGTTTGATAACTTTTTAAACCATGGACCAACTTTGCACCAATAAATTAAATGTATTTGGATAATACCTTATACTGCTGAAATCCTTTATGAACTGCCACCAGGCAAGAGGCATGGTTCACAAATCAACCTGTTGTAAAACTTGCAGGTTTGAATATAATGTATTTTATCCCACTTGGTGAAAATGGTGAATAATCACTTTTCCAAGGTTTGCCTAATATATGATTAACTCACATGATTTTACTAATTCCTGCCATTTTTAATTCCAGAATCCCGGATGTCAGTATCACCTCCTATAATTTGCACTATTTTTGGTGTGTTTGGAGTATCGCACCATATCGGCAGTGCACTTTGTGTGAACTCTAAATGCACCACTATCATTTTGCACTGATTTCAGTAATGTTGCACTCTATATATTGAAGGAAAATGGTCCGATTTTTCAAAATTTATTATGTTCAAAGTCATATGAAAGATGACAACTGAAGAGGTTTAAGTTTTAAATTTCGGCAGAATCAGTCAAACCATGTATTTGATTTCACGTAGATAACCAAAATGGAACGTTCAAATATGAGCAATATTTCGGTACCAAAATCTCAAAAAGTTTGAAAAAAAGTTGAAGCGATTGGACCATGCTCCTTTAAGGTCTAAAATAGTCTTTTGTTTTCTTCAAAAGTAACCTTCTGTACCAGATTGTGATAGGTAGAGAGATGATGTTCACAAGGATTGGGCCTATTATCAAAGATGCTAATAATTTTGTGTACAGTATAGCGGTGTTTGTTCAAATGCATTAAATATGAAAGTCTTGGGTCATTTTCAAAAAAAAAATTAGAAATCAGCCAGTGATATCTGTGCCCTTTTTCCAAATATGCAACATCATTAGATGGGTCAGATAAGCTTCATTTTGATGTCCTTATTTTATGGTGAGAGAACTATTAACACATATTGCTTTGATTTACAGCTCTCGGTGAAATATGTATATGTGTCTGCTTTGCTTTAATTTACATTTATTTTCAATCATTACCAAAATAACATCTCATTTTATCCACAATTTATTATTCAAAAATGCTGTATCATATAGTATGATATATTTATTATGTACATTACACATTAAACAAGTATGCAAAAATATGTGTATGTTTTTAAGATTATTTCTTATCAAGTTTCTCTCTTTTTTCCCCAAGGCCCTTTGTTGATAGACAATAGAAAAGAATTATCACAAAATTTGATACATAAATACCTTGTAAAATTGAGAAAGGGAATGCATAATATTTTCAGAGTCTCATTTTTGTAGGATATGGCCAGCTAAATTTTCTAGTTGACATTTGCACACCTGATTATGTATTTATAAATTCAAATGATATTTTTAATGTAATTTGATATAATTATGATAAAGTTTGGTAAATGAATTTGTAAAATGGAGAGAATTAACTAATTCAGAATCTTTGGTGTTTGTGAGGTTCTGTCAGTTAAAGTTGTCAGCTGACATTTTGTACACCCTGTAATGTACCCATCTGCACAAATAGAAACACTTAAAAAGGTCTGAAGCACTGTCTAGTATGGTAATATACACTGAAGTTAATCAGGTATTGAAGTCTATTGACTTTTAAATGAGAAAACAAAATGTTGGTAGAAGTAGTACATGTCTGGTTTTAAAGCAACAATTGCATAGAATTTGGATTTGTTTCAAATGTTCATTACCTAAGGGATTTTACATCTTAAAAAATAAGAGTCATAGTTCGTCATGTGAGTGCAAGAAAGTCGTATCTGCAATAGCTGCCTTACGTCATAAATTTGGATTGCATACTATATGACCTCTAGTCTTGGATCAGTGGTTCTTGAAATGGTTCTTCAGGTGACACCGTTACCTGATGAAGAACCATTTCAAGGACCACTGACATAAGACAGGAAGATTTTTGGGGATTTTTCACATTCTTGTGACAAGGTGTAAAATAAATATAACTTAGATACGACTTTCTTGCACTCACATGACGAGTTGACATGGTTGCTATCAACAACTAATTATCAATATATGTTGTGATGTGATCTTCAGATTTGTTGTTTTCTAAAAAACACAACTTTTTTTTAAGATGATGAATTTATTATTTGTCTTTTAATTCCATAAATGGATATTTAATGTCTCAAGCTTATAGCAAATTCATGATAACAGCATTCATGTAACCCATCAAAATCATAGTTAACAAAAAATTTCAACTCTGCAAAAATTTCAAAGCCAATCATTTTTGTTTCGTTTTATTTTGATTGACAGGTACCTCTGTCCTACAACCACACCAACTACCACCAGCGGTCGGCAGAGGTGCGAAGTGTCGCAGAAGAGAGCCAAGGCGACGACTGTGAGGCCGACCCACCACCTCCTCCAAGGTCGCACTCCGGATCACATCTCAATTTCTTCCAGATGCAGGAGCCGAACCAGCAGACTCCCGATATCAGGAGATCCCCATCGCCGCATCATGGAAGGAGAACCAAATATAGTCGCCACGACGATGGTATACCCACGTCTCAATCTCAGGGCAGCTTAGAATTGATAAACAGTCCGTCGGCCAGGCGACAGATGCCTCCTAGAGCCGAATGGGATTCTATGAGCAATTCACAAGGCAGTTTAAGTAGTCCACAGGGTAACGGGGGTATAAACAATTCTACGAGTCATATTAGACGAGTGGCCACAGACTCTCGTGCTAAACAGATTAACGGCAGCAATCATAGACATTTTGCCAATAACACTGCCCCCAATTTGAACACTACAGGAAATACAAGCCCGGTCTTGGGCAGAACAGGTAATCATTCTCCGCTGCTAAGCACGGCAAATCATACTGTATCTGCGCCGCAGATCACCTTAGGTAACCATACACCGCAGGGGAATAATACCGCCGAAGCTCCTCGAATACGTAGGCCTATCTCGTTTGTCACTGCACTGAAAATGAGCGAAGAAGCCGAAGCTGTGCAGAAAAAGCAGACGAGGAATACGGCTAACGGCGGACATAAGAAACATAGAAGCAGCGATAGTAATCATGTGTCGGCAACTAATGCTAAGAACTCTGCACACAGCAATCACACACGGCCTGGAGAGGCCTACAGGGATGATAGAACTCCTGTTATGACCTTTGAGGTGTCTGTATAACACCGATGAGCCACTTTGGGCTATGTAAAACTTGATTCTTGTTTATTTATTATTATATAAAAACCATTGTTTGATCTGATCATGGATACGTTTTTTTATATGTCATTAATACTGCATGCTGTCTACCAACATCTATAATGGCTGCAAAAAAATCTTCATTCGTGATGGAATTATATTGTGGAACCGCATTAGCATGTGAATTCTAAACAACAATTATAAACTTTGTGCAACGATGGTGTTGATGGACGTCTTAATAATAATAACCAAGTTACCTATTGCTGTTTTATTGTTATTCTGTGCTGGATATATACAAAGTCAACATGCCTGGAATATATGAAGGAATATGATACTGAAGTAACTTTTTTGACAAATTTCAGGGATGATGTTGTTGCAATATCTCATTTAATAGGATCATGGAAATTCTTCTGAGGTCAGATTTTGAAGCTGAATGATAGAGTTCATTCAGCTCTATCTGATATGTGATGATGCCACCGGAGTATTATTAGAAGTTGATGATATGATTTTTATTTCCTCAAATATTTGACATTTGACAAAAATTGTAGAAACTGGATAATGAAAGATTTGACCTGACATATCAGCTTCATGAAGTCTCAAAAAGGAAAGCTATAATTGAAGGTAGTACAAATAGAGATGGAGCATCCATACCTATGTCAAGTATTATGTGTGTTTTATTGAAAAAGTTGTATTTTTTTTTGAATTTTTGACATTTTGTATGTACCGTAATCAGGGAAAACCAAGCACAGGTTGCAACCTACAGGTTACTTATATCCTGGTGGCATTCAAGTATAATGTGGCAGGCATAGTGTGACCACAGCTTTTCAAAACACCTAAAGGGTGATTGTTTCTGAAGCCAAAATATACCCCATCCCCCCATTCACAACCTAAATCGAAAATTTACCGTTATCATTTTAACACTAGGGTTTGAAAAAGTACACTTTTTTTTGAAAATGAGCTAAAATGGCTGCTTTTAAACTCTAAACGGTGTCACCTGATACACCCTTCTGTCCTCAAAAACAACCCCAATTCACCTTTTTCTTGGTCACACTATGCCTGCAGCATTATATTTGAGTGCCCCCTCCTCCCCCGGGGCTTATTTTATAGATCTCCACCAAGTCATCATTTTGTGAAGATGCATTGAAAGTGAGTAACGTGAAGGTTTTACCATGTGACAGGGTCTTCCAGATCTCAATATCAATTTGTCATGTGATTACAAGAAAGTTGTATTTGCAACAGCTGTCATTTATCATAAATTTGCATTGCACATTGGCCATTCATGTGATAGTGGCTCTTGAAAAGATTCCTCAGGTGACGATAATACCTGAAAACCCATTTTAGGTGACTGTCTCACCTGAAGAACCATTTCAAGAGACACTGACATTTTGAGGGTTTTGTCACATTTTAGTGACAAGGTGTTAATAAATATCACTATATGACAGCCATTGCAGATATGACTTGGCACTCACATGGTGAAATCTAAATGTTAAATGGGTGCCAGCATGCAAAAAGTACTGGGAAGGTAAATCAGACTCGTTTGAGCAGGAGTGGCCTAAAGGCTAAGGAAATGGAGAATGGCGCCACGGCTGTTAGCAATTGAACTATGGTTTCGGCTGTACCTTTCAGGGCCAGAAATGTAGATAATTCTGTTGTTTTTCACTGTTTGAAGAATCACCTTTAGTGTTGGGTAGTAGGCTCATGGATTCCAGTCACCTTTGGGCAGATATTGTGAAGGACTGCAGTCACCTCGGGCAGATATTTTGCACTTTGCTCTTGTGAACAGGCTACATAAACAATTACAACTCATAATACTCCTAAAAGTCAATCTTCAAAATAAGCTCCCCGTTTCGCTGGGTTTTTACTCATCAACGCGTGTTGTCAAGTAGTGCTCTGCGCCATTTGCGACCCACTGCAATTCACACAGCTTGGATGTGATTGGTTGTTACCGCAATCGTCATGCCAAGTTCTTGTCACTGGGGAAAATTGACCAGTCATAATGATTGTAATGCGTCAGCTTTGTCAGTTAAATTCTGAATTACGCAAAAATAAATGTACTCGAAAAATGATATGTTCACATGTGCAAAAGATGAAATGAAAACTGGGAAGTTTTTATGAATTAGTCATGTGTAAAAATAATTGTATGCGAAAATGTCTACTTTTACTGTACCAATGGAGAAACACTTGTTACCATGGTAATAATATACCATGTGTTCAAATTTCTTGATGACATAATGAAAGAGAACTTTTGAGATTGAATGTATTCCTCATTAGTCTAAGTACCTACTGGTTTGCCGCTCAGATATACTGGTATGAACGTGATTGGAGAAATGAGATACCACACAACAGATGAGGGGTGCTATGGCAAAATGAGAGGAAACATTTCAAAATTGAGTTTATGGCATATTTTAATTCTCTATAATCTCAGCTTTTGAATGATTTATAATATGTCACTTTTTCTTTCTCCATTCCTCATTTAGAAATCGGAAATCCAAAGCAGTCCACTGAATATATTGCAATAAAAATTTGGCTACAAATCAATTTCAAAGATACTAATTACTACAGTGTTTAATAGCAACAAGGAATCAATTAACCGTGAAAAATTGCACTTCCTGCCATAACTGACCTTCCAAACTTTAGGAATAGGTAAACACTTGTGCATAAATGTGTTTTATGTAAAAAACAAAATTTTGCCAGATGCCATTTATTCAAAATCCACATTTGCGACTTTCCTCTCATTTTGCCAGAGCAACCCACATATGTATCTTGATGCTATCATTAATATTAAAATCAAGTATTGTTGTTGTTTAGATATAAAGATTTAAATACTAAGTCTAATACATGTAAGCGTAAATTACCATGCAATCACTGCATAGTTCTAATTCATGTCTAATACATGTAAGGATATATCACCATGTAACCACTGCATTGTGATACTATTTCAAGTCTAATTGTGAGCCGTCATATCGAAAGGTACCTTAAGGTCGGCAAAATTAAAATGGATTTTTTGGTTTCATCTGAAAGATTATATTTTAAGCTTTAAAATGACACCTTGCTTTTGGTTATTTGATGTTCGATTGCAAAGTTACATTGACATTGGTAAAAGGCATCGGTCTGATTCAGTAAACTATCGTTCAGAGAAAATCCAGTTTAAAGTTTCTGTACTGGTAAAACTTCAATGGGGAAACAATTTTTATATCGATTTTTAAAACATTTGTCTTATGTTTTGGATGTTGAAACCTGATTAATATGATAGAATACACTTCAAAGGTAACATTTCTGATGAAATTAGAAATTCGACCTTGGACGTGATTTTTGATTATGCTCAGCTTCAATGGCCCGCATCTCGTAATTTATAATGCCGGTATTAAGGTACCTTTAGATATGACGGGACACAATTACATGTAAGGGCATATCACCATGTAATGACTGCATTACACTAATTCAAATCTAATACATGTAAGGATATATCACCATGCAACCACTGCAGTATATTAATCCAAGTCTAATACGTGTGAAGGCGAGTCACCATGCAATCAATTCAATGCTCTCCTTGTTATATATACCAATATATTTGTGTGGTTTTCTGTGGGTCTTACAGACTTGGGCCAAAAAATTGTTATGTTGTTATCAAGTGAACAACTCAAAAAGTTTGATCGGTCAGTTAATTTTTTTAACCTTCAGTAGAAAACATGGCAAATTTAAGTTTTGTTTTTAAAAAAGGGTCAACAACGACCCTTATTTTTCCTAATTTTGAGTCGGTTCATGAAGTAATATAACAATTTTAGGCCCTATCTTTCTTTACGCACCTTAAAACTTTGTAAATATATCGCCTCACCAAAGAGGAGATGGATCCAATGTAAAAAGATGTGTATATACAAATTTGGATTATGATGTATGTAGGTCTCTCTACACCACTCATCTATATATAGTGTAAAATTATGTTGTATAGAATTTTTGTTTTCTATTTATGTGTGTATGTTTGTTGATAATTGGTTGTGTCATGTTAGGTCAAATTGAGCCATGTATAGTAACACATGATGTTTCATCACCGATATGACAAGACCTTCTATATCTTAAAAGGAAATGTTCAGAGGAATGATAATGTCACTGCAGCTGAAAAGTACTGGCAATGAAAGGCAGGCCAAATAGGATTTTTTTTTCATCCATGCCCTTGCATCTTTCTCATGTCACTCCCATTTTGTTTTTATAATTAGGCGGGGAAAAAATTGTTGTGTTGCCCTCCGCCGGCCGACCCTTTTTTTTTTTCCCACCAAAATTCTTGATTTTTAATATTTCTTGAGTTTTGCCTGATTTCCAGCTGCGAAAATGTTCCAAAATGTGTATATTGGCGAAGTTTAAGAGAAGAAAAACTTTTTTTATGACCCTGTTTCTGTTACACATGGCATCTGTAATGGTTATTAAAAAAAAAAAATCTGGCCTGGCCGTCCCCACCACTTTGGGCCTGAGAGGGCAACACAACTATTTTTTTTGGCTTTATCTATGTTGTTAGAGAAAAGGTGACGGTCTTTTTGTTACAAATTTATGAAAAGAATTATGAATGATATAATCACATATTCGCTTTTGCAATTTTAATACCATAAATATGTCTAGAAATTTGTCACGTACAGCACCCATCTTGGGCATGTTGACCATTTTGAAGAAAGAAGAAGAACATATAAAGGACTTTTCTCATCAGTTCTTAATGCCTGAATGAGAAACTAAATTTGTTTTGTACTTGGCCTTCACATGACGGACTTTTGAAGGGGGCTATGCATGGGAGTATGTTCAAAGATTTGTATCATCAAAGCCTTAAAATAATTGCTTAAAATATGGTCCACAAATTCTCTCTTCACCAAAAAGTAAGATTGAAGGTTTTGTTTTAACAGTGATGATCGTCATCAATGTCCGTCAATGGGTGCTCGGTGCTTCTGTAAGTCTTGCTATGTGAACTGAGCTCTACCTTTGTCAATTAAGTGATAATTCTTGAGGATATTTGCTCAATTTTGTATGTAAAAGGTGATATATGATATATACTTAAGTAAGCAAACTTTTTGTGAAAATTCAGGATTATTAAAGATTGTCAAATGTCATACTTTTTTGTTTGGAATATACCACCAGCTATAATTTAGTGTAGGATATTTCAATAGTTGATAGTGGCATTATATATAAGTTTGTAACTCCTCAAACTCATCTGAAGTTCAAATTGTCATGTGAGTGCAAGAAAGTCACTATCTGCAATAGTTGCCATTTTTCATAAATTTGCATTGCAAACTGTATAATGTCCAGTGAAATGACTCTTCAAATGACACCTTCAATGGTTCTTCAGGTGATGAACCGTTTCAAGAGCCACTGACATATGAAAGGGGAATTTTGATTTTTTGCATTCTAATGATAGTGTTGGATAAATATGACACATGGCAGCCATTCACTAGGAGATTGAATTTGGTTGCATATGGCCATTTTGATTTCATATTGCCACAAACAATTTCACATGGATTTACTGAATCCAAAATAGTTTCTCCTAGCTGCTTATCGTACTAAGTGAATCTGAATTAGCAAGAATCTTTGCAGTTCTATTTGATTTAGAGGATAAAAACAATAATAAATAAGATAAACAAATAAAATAAGAAGTGAACATGCTAATATTTCTTTCAAAACATTTTTAAATATGGTTACTTGTTTTAAGTTACAGAATAGGCTAAGCGACTAGCAGAAACTGTTTTGGATTCAGTAAATCCATGTGAAATTGTTTGTGTCCATATGAAATCAAAATGGCCATATGCAACCAAATTCAATCTCCTAGTGATTGCAGATACAGCTTTCTTGCACTCACATGATGAAATGTGACTGTCCATTACAAATGAGTCGTGAAATTGGCAAACTTTATACAAGGTGAAAATATATAAAGAGTCAGGGTTTGGTAAATAGTTAAAAACTACCGACTTTACGACTCATTTTGATGGACGGTCACAAATAATTATACATGCTGAGCCATAATGCACATCCGTGTCAAATGTGCACATTATGTTCAAGTAATGTTTGGCATTTTCACTAAATGCTCTTGTCTTTGTTGGTTGTATTTCAACCTGGATTATAATGATGATTTCAATGATTTTATTTTCTGTCTGAATATGAGAAGATAACAGTGATGATACGTTACCTAAAACCTTTCTTAATAAATAGCCCATTCCACAAACTGTGCACCTTGTATTTTGACCAAAACTTGTACATCTCTTTCACTGTCTGTTGTCTTGCTAAATTAAGATGTGCAACAGTGCATTTTCAACTCAATTTATAAATGTAAAAACTAAAAAAAAAAAAAAAAAGAACAGTTCAAATTTTTAAAATAAAAATGATTTACACTGCCAATTGTACAACATTGTATAGACTGTGCGAAACTGAGGTCATGGTTTTGAGATCGCCGAAGGGAAATAATTTTAACCATACCCAAAACAAAAGCTGTCAATATTTATTTTATATACCGAACATACAGATTTTTGTCAGCTGATTTGTTAAAAGAATCATTATAGCATTTAAACACTCTCCATGACGGTCTGCAATATCTGTATTTCTTTCATCGGAGACTGTGTTGTGTATTGCGCACAATATAACAAGTATACGCACCATAGCGTGCATTTGACGGAGAATGCTTATAGTCGCCCGCGCAGTACTCGAGTTGCACAATGCAATATCTGTGATTTTTAACCAATTAGATGACAGGAATCTAATATATGTGATGACTCACCCGAAAAGGGGGACTTTGCGACAGAACACTTTCCAAGAAACAGGTGAAAATAGGCAGCAAAAAATAAAGAAAATAATAAGAATTTCCAGCAGACTTTCTGTTGTAAAATGTGATCGCCTTGG
>JXSR01S073488.1:152285-163007 GCA_000969725.1 Ophiothrix spiculata
TTCTTTTTTAGTCATAATTTGACTATTTTTGTTATAAAATTGGAACAGAGTTTGAACGGGAAGGTGTTGATGTTGATTTTACTATTACTAAAATCAATAACCTCCCAATGCAATAAAAGACAATTTAGAGTATTCAATAAGAAAATGCCTGTAACATATCGAGTCCTGTTAGAATTATATCATTGTTAAGTTTATTTGGTTGAAGACTATATCCATTCCCTGATGAAATTGTTTTGTGTCTCAATTTATGCCCTAAACACCCAAAAGAGGATTTGTTGGAAGCTCTAGCTATTGAACCAACCGTCTGACCATTGCAAATAGGCAACAAAAGTCAGCCCTGTATATTTTTATATCATCTTCTCCAGCATTGCATTAATGTTGTGCAGGCTGTATATGTGACCCATCATATCGAAAGGTACCTTATGGGTCCCAAAACGAGAAAACTGATTTTTTGGTCTCTTCTGAAAGAAAAAAAATAAAGCTTTATTTTGACACCTTGCTTTTGGTTATTGGATGTTCGATTGCAAAGTTACATCCAAATTGGTAAAAGGCATCGGGCTGATTCGGAAAACTATAATTCTGAGGAAATCAAGTTTAAAGTTTTTGTTCTAAGTAAAACTTGAATGGAGAGAGGATTTTTATCTGTGGTTTTTAACACATTTTTCTTATGTTTTGGATGTTGGAACCCGGTTAAAATGATAGAATACACTTCAAAAGTAACGTTTCTGATGAAATTAGAAATTCAACCTTGGACGTAATTTTTGACTATGCTCAGCTTCAATGGCCCGTATCTCGTAATTTACTATGCCAACCTTAAGGTACCTTTTGATATGACGGGTCACATTTGATAGCACCACTTTTATTCATTGTAATTAAGACATTTTTTTGAAGTGCAGCGCCTATACAATGATCTTGCTGCGAGTACATCCCCAAAATAGACTAAAACGTGTGTATTCAAAAAACCCACCAATCAGAGTCAAAATCCCTGGTTTTCACTAGTACTATGAATTAATGCCATAACACTCTGGAATTGTAGAGCTTGATACTCTTTGATAATTATTGTATAATAGGAGAATCAAAAAGAGTGATTTCTGTTGTTTAAAATGTCTTAAAATTGAAGTCTAAAAATGAAGAGCCGTAATTGTGTAATGTATGGTTTAATACTTTATCAGTAGATTTACATGACTGCTTTGAAGCTGTTTTGATATGTTTTTTTGATTTGACAGATGAACTGGCAACATTTAGATATAAATGCAGGTTGCCAGTTCATAAAATGTAATATCCTAAATTTAGCATCCTAAATTAGTTGTATGAAAATCCCCATTTGCAATGCAACAAGGTTTGTGTCACATGTGACTTCCACAACTTTTCAGCTGAAGAAATGCCTTTTTTGATGTGTACATTTCTTGTCTTGTTTGTGTGTTGGAATTTGTGTGCTATTTATTATGAGTAGAATTTTGTAAGTCATAAATGTACCCTCCTGTTAGAAAGCAAATCAGCCTGAATGTAGTGCGAGGTTTGTTTCATTGTGGTATACTTTGTATTGATAAGGCAAAAAAAAAATTGTTATGTTTCCCTCAGCGACTGACCCTATTCAAAAATTAAAAAAAAAAATATTTGGGTCGGGAAAGCACCCAATTTTGTTCAGATTGGGTGTTTTTTGAGAAAATATTTTGAAAATCGTGGAAAATGCACCCACATTTGGTACTTTAGGTGCTTTAAAAAAAATTATTATAAAAAAATATTTTCCGACCGACCGACTCAATTTTTCAGAAATCGCACTTGAGGACAACACAACAATTGATTTTTTTTTTTGGTCTAATGCAATGTAGGGTACATAATACCACATCTTTTGTTATTGAAACCATTAAATTTCCAACAAATCATAAAACATTGCAAACAATTCATATGAAAAACAAGTGTATCAGTGTGTAGTTCGGAACCTACGTTTTGTGATGAATGCTATAGGCAAAGTAGTTATTTTTTGGACAATGGAAACAAAAATCCACGGTATGGGTTGCATTTACAAACAAAGGGGCCCCGTAGTCTGGATATTTGTTTTCACTGTCCAATAAATTATTGTTTGGCCTATAGCTCAAACTGCCAATCATCATGCGTACAGTCCATTTTGGTGTTGTTTAGTAGTCACACGCGCTCTTTGACGTCAGACTTGAAGATAAAGATTAAAGAATCGTTGATAGAAAGTTAACATTATGTGAAATTTGTGGAATCATAAGCTTACCTCAGTGATCTTTCATTGAGGTCTCATTTTAATCCTTAAAACATGGTGTTTACAAATATTTCAACAAATTAAATCGTTGTTATGGCTTTTTGTGGAGCACGATCACATTTTTCTTAAGATAAACACTATATTGCTGATAACTTTCGTAATACATGGTATTCATAATTGATATTATCTTAGGCCAAAGAAAAAAAGAACTCTGTCTCAGCTTCCCGCACGCATTCAAATTTTACAGCATTTCTTTCTTTTTTTAGGTTTTCAGGAGATTGTTTGCTTTTTTATTTTTGAAGCGGCCGAAAAAAAAATTGTGGCCAAAAAAATGTAATAAAAAAAAAAGATTTCCGCGTAACGCATAGCCTTTTTGACCAAAAAAACAAAACAAAACAAAAACCCGCGTAGCCCTTAGGGTTTTTGGCCTAAGGAAGCTGGGACAGAGTTCTTTTTTTTTTTTTTGGCCTTATAAACAGATCAGATGGTATGTATGATGAAAAAAGGGTTTTTTCCCTCTAAGCTTACACAATTGTATAGGAATGGATTGTATAAAGTCTATATTTTGCTGAATATTTTCTGTACAAATTGATGATTACTGTGTTTAAAAATTGAATTTGAAAATACATTTTTGTGGATTTAATTTATTAATTTTTTATTTGCTATGCATTTATGTTCAGTCAGTTTGTATATGCTCGCCTTATTTTGGCTTAAGAATATTCTTTTTTAGTCATAATTTGACTATTTTTGTTATAAATAAAATTGGAACAGAGTTTTGAATGGGAAGGTGTTGATTTTACTATTACTAAAATCAATAACCTCCCAATGCAATAAAAGACAATTTAGAGTATTCAATAAGAAAATGCCTGTAACATATCGAGTCCTGTTAGAATTATATCATTGTTAAGTTTATTTGGTTGAAGACTATATCCATTCCCTGATGAAATTGTTTTGTGTCTCAATTTATGCCCTAAACACCCAAAAGAGGATTTGTTGGAAGCTCTAGCTATTGAACCAACCGTCTGACCATTGCAAATAGGCAACAAAAGTCAGCCCTGTATATTTTTATATCATCTTCTCCAGCATTGCATTAATGTTGTGCAGGCTGTATATGTGACCCATCATATCGAAAGGTACCTTATGGGTCCCAAAACGAGAAAACTGATTTTTTGGTCTCTTCTGAAAGAAAAAAAATAAAGCTTTATTTTGACACCTTGCTTTTGGTTATTGGATGTTCGATTGCAAAGTTACATCCAAATTGCTAAGAGGCGTCCGGCTGATTAGTTCTGAGAAAATTGAGTTTAAAGTTTCTCTACTGGAAAAATTTGAATGGAGAATGGATTTTTATCTCTTGTATTTAAAACATTTGTCTTATGTTTTGGATGTTGGAACCTGATTAATATGATAGCATACACTTCAAAGGCAATGTTTGTGATGAAATTAGAAATTCAACCTTGGACGTGAGTTTTGACTATGCTCAGCTTCAATGGCCTGTATCTGGCAATTTACTATGCCAACCTTAAGGTACCTTTCGATATGACTGGTCACATATAGCATTAAGTTTAATATTGGTATGTTAGTTTGATGACAGAAAAACAAACCATTCAGGTGGACAGATGATCCAGGTGTGTCTGTTGGTTAAATTGGCCTAAAGTAGACACAAAATCTGAAAATCAAGGGAAAATTCATCTAAAGTTCATAAAAAATGAATTTTCTTAATAGATTTAGGCAACATTTATGTTTTGGCTAAAAACAGCTTTTTGGGCAAAACTTATAAACATATTTTCCCCATACTGTATGGCAGTACGGCAAATTCTGTCAAGTAAACAGGGCTATCTTCGGCATGCTTTATTGTAGATGAGCACATTTATTTTTGTGCAGTATACTCAACTGTCTTTCTAAATGTTCATGAGATAGCCACCCCATACTCATTCCCTTCTTTTGACATGCCAAATTTGATAACTATTGATTTTGTTTGTTTGCATTATGCTTGAATATCAACAATTAGATGGCTATATGGATTAGGCCTTCTCTCCAGACAGGAATAGATTTGTGGCATTACAAATTATGGCCAGATCAGGGGCGTAGCCAGACATTTTGATCGAGGGGAGCAAGGCGGGGCAAAGATTTTTTGAAAGGGGCAACTCTCCAAATGATGAGTAGTCAAAAAATGGTACACCCCAACATTTTCTTTCAAAAAAGGAGTAAATTTCTTACTTTTTGAAGCAAATTTTGCAATTTTAGCACTAAATTGTTATGACTTTTGATGTGCGCGTGAAGCGCACAAAATTTTTACACTTTTTGGTTGAAAAATAGACCATTTTTGGGCATGCTATATGCTAAAAAGGAGTGTAAGCCATGTAATTTCAATCTGACCAATACTCTTCTTGATTTTTTCAGGGGAGGGGGGCAAGAAGGGGGAACAAGGCGCCCCCTTCTGGCTACGCCACTGGGCCAGATTGATGAATAAGGTGATTTCAGAGTAGGTGTTGCATTGTAGCTTATAACTGTGGCAAACGATCAAGCATATGTAAATTGCTGTAATGTAGCACAGCACATTTGCATTGCTACGATGGTCTAGATCTGTCGCAAGAAAAGTTGAATTTAGTCCAACTCAAAGTAATGTGTTATACCAACAATTAATATATCGGCTTGTGCTTAATTGCTGCAAAATTTTCAAGATGCGACAAGGTCAAATTTGCGCACCTCTAGCTGCCACCAAGACAGGCACTCTGTAAAGCAGGTTTACTCATTTGGGGATGGAATGAATATGGTACTGGTCATTTTGAAACCCATTTCTATAGAAATTCTTCCCTAAGGGAACTGGTGCATTTACAGGAGTGGGCAACTTTTCAAAGAAAATACCTAGACATATGGGCCTGTTTTTTAAAGAATTTTAATATGTCCAAATTTACAAAATTGATGAAAAAAATTGTCAAATTACCTGTTTTTAGTCTAAACATATCCTTAGAAATTTGATGATATTTTGGACCTTCAGCAATTAAATTGACTTATCTCATTTGTGAAATTCAAGCAATTCTTTTTTCATCTAGGTTGTTTGTTTTGTAGCATGTGCTATAAAGTAGTCCTAGCTATCTGGAAGTGTATGCCATAGGCCTCGCCGCATTTCTTGTGCGAGCCCATTTTGATTTTTGAGTCCTGTGTGAGATGGACTAATTACAAACTGTGATATATCACTGTGTGGGTATGTATTATGATGAAAACCTGTGAAAATATGTATTTATACAATAAATAAAATTAATATATGACATTGATTGTACCGTGTGCTTATTATAATAACACAGTGCTCTGCCATTAAGTTATAATTGTTGGTCCAAATTTAATAGTACGAAAATTACGGTACTATTCTCCTTATGTTTTTTATTAATAAAAAACAAGTTTTAGTATTGATAATCGTAAGCGACATGTCAACTGAAGTCATAATTTTGCAATATAATTTTATTGTTAATACAACTTAAATTTCTAGTTCTCTGGCATTCCACACTTTCAATTTAGTGTAAGCTACACTAAGTGACTTCAAGGAAAAGAATCACTAAACTTTATAAACCTTGAAGTATGCAACGAACAATTAGACTCTGTTACAAGATCCTTGTATTCTACAACATTGTAAACTGGTGGTTTTGTATTGTTTAAGAGACTATAGTGCTAATGATTGATAAGGATTGATTAAAGACCTAATCACTGCGTATTGATATGTTTGTACATGAATCATTCATGATTTTGGTATTATTCTTGGCTAATTTTGTTGCTACGACATGCACAAACATTGAAATAAGTTTGTTTGAATATTCAGCATGATTTGATACATAATTATGATTTGAAAAAATATGGACTAATTTACTTCCCCCTATGAGTAAATTGGTTTATGTGTGTTATTTGGCAGCTTGTTGCATACTTGAAGATTTGCAGAGTATAGTCTTTTTTTTAGGCATGGTCCAATTCAGATTTTTGTCTCATACGAAAAATCCCTAATGAGGCTTTAGTTTCAAATTTCAGTAAAATCTGTAAAATTTTATTAGCAATTTTTGTACATCCACAGATTTCTATACTTCACTGTGCGGATTTATTTATGGATACCATAAATCAATATCTTTTTACATATATTACCAAAACGGAACATGCTTCTGCTGTAAAATTTCACATGGATTGTGAGAAAAATATGAGCAATATTTTAGTAACAAACTTCTTGAATAATTTAAAAAATGTTGAAGCAACTGGACCATGCTCCTTTGTCTTACTACAAACTAAAGCTGTATCGTATAACACCTAAATAAATCCTTGTAATTTGCTAATTTGATTGGTAGATTGTACATCACATGTCATTATTTATAAACTTTATTTAATACAAGATGTCGCAAACTGTGTAGTTTTCTCATATTCATCATTGAAAATTGTTTAAAAACAGTAAAAAAATTTCCAAGTTATTTTATAATTGTCATATCATATATAATATTACAAGGATTTATTCACATGTGATATAAAACAAATAATGAATGTTTTTATATTTGTGCAATAGAACACATTTTTTTTCATTCGGTGAAAGCTGAAATGTACTATTTTCACTTGGGGAAGTGAACATGGAACATTTCAACCCTGAGATGGGAATGAAAATATTTGTAGTATTGCACTCATAAACATTCATTATTTGTATACAGGTGATCGAACTTCAGTCTTATTATAACATGCTATATACCTTATATATAAGGGGGTATCAGAAAGTTTTAAAGATCACCAAGAAGGAAAGAAGCTATATTGATGAACTTTTGTCAGGATGGTCAATCGTCCTTGTGTACATTATGGTGCAAAAATGACATCAATGGCATTTATACTTTTTATTCAGGTGTAGATAGATCTCAACAACCTGCCTCAGCTAACAAAATAAACTGCATGGAGAAATTAAAGATATGTGGCAAGATTAAGTCTCTGCAGTAATTATATGAAGACATATCCAAAGTTAATATATTTGATACCATAGGGTATCTTCTTTCCATTGATACCAAATTTATGGAAACTGGTCAAAATATGATGTCATAACAATGTAATAAAGCATGGCTGACCTGAAAATGTTGATTTTAGAAAAATACAATGTGGGTGTTTTTGGTTATAAGAGGACCTCTACAAAGTTGGTCTGTGAACAGTCTTAAGTGGGAGAATAAAGATGACTTAAGGGTCACATAATAAAATTATTTTCCTGGCTGCATTTCTTCTTGGTGATCTTAAAAACTTTTTGATACCCCTCGTATAGATTCCTGTCCTCTGATCGGTTAACCCTAACTGACCACAAGGGATTTTCCGTTTCTAGCCTATCTCCTCAGAAAAGGAGGGGTGAAAAAAGCGTGGTTTCACCTGGATTCGAACCCGGGACCTCTCGCTTCCCAGACCCCGTATACCATTAGCAGGCCACCGCTGAGGCGCTGCCCGGGCAGCGATTCCGTTGCCATATACAACCCCCGTCTATGATGTATTTGGACTTAAGCGCATTTTAGGTGATTTCAATAATGAGATTTCGTGAGATTATGGTCAGTTAGGGTTAAAAAAGTTTCCTGACCAACCGTTTTTGAACCATTTGTAGTACATGTACAACCAAACAATATTTTTGGGGTCCTAAGGCACTATATAAACTCAAAGGCAATTTGGTATTCATTGCTTATATGCACCAGCTTCCCATAGTTACATAAGACACAACAATTACATTATTCAATTAAACATGGATGAATGAAAGATCATATATCAAAAAGCTAGATTACATTGTAACTTTTTCTTTTAACATTTAAAAAAGGCTTTCAACTCCAACACAGAATCAGTTTATTTCCGACAGTTGTACAATATTTAGAAGGATAAAATGATCCTATTTGTACCAAAGTATTCTTTATACAAAACATGTATTAGGAAATATCGCCAATAAAAGATACATTTTGACACGCTTGAGTGAACTCATACAAATATCACTTATTTGCACTACTTGCCAACTTGATCAACGTATGCTTATCCTGTTAGAATGATACACAAAATTACATACCTCATATATAGATTACTGTCCTCTGATTGGTTAAAAGTGAGGGCTTGGATTTAACTAAATCTAAAACCAAGCCCTCACTTTTAACCAATCAGAGGAAAGTAATCTATATATGAGGTATATAATTTTATAGTTCTCGCTAGCTCAGTCGGTTAGTTCTTAGACTGTTAAACATAGGATATCGATCGTTCCGTGTTCGAGTCCAGCTAGGAGCTGAGAGTGCGAAAACTGTATATTCTATGAGGGTGTGAATTGCTCAAGCTAGGGTTGCGCCAATATGTAGGCCGCAGTAAGCCCTTTGGCCCCAGGTAGTGATTTAACCCAGTGCTGTAGAACAGTCTGTAAAGTGTGCTGAGGCCGCGTAGTGCACTATAAATCACCTGCAATTTAATTTTTTTTTAAATTTAACTAGGCTCGGGGCATATTTTTCACTAGGCCCGCTCAGCATATTGCGGCGCCGATGTAAAACGAGCAATACAAGCGCGACTATTGACCATATCGGCGATTTAAGTGCAACCAAACAGATGAAAAAAATCTATATATTCAGTATATAAAACGAATATTGACTGCTTTTTCTTCGGGGCATGGTTTCACTGAGGGCATATTCATGGTTTTGAGATCACCGAGGGGAAATAATTTAAACCACGTGCCCCTTGAAGCAGTCAATATTTGTATACTATTTGCTCAAGTTCAAGTAAAGAAGCATGCAAAGTTTCGTGACATTTGTGATATATCAAAAAAGAATAGCACTTCTTCTGAATTTTCAAACTTTGCATTGATGAGGTCCGACACTGAAAAAATATCATGCTGGGTTCAGATTTGTAATCTGAACCAAATCGTTCTTGGTATCCACTATAGCTAAAAATTCTGCAAATGCCAATCCATTTTGACATGAAAAACCACAGTCAAGACGCCAGTTGGTCTTACAGTATGACGGTGTCCCATAACCTATGCATCGATACTTGTAGACAGACGAGCTGTCTTTACCGGTATTACAAGCTATATATAGCTCAAGTCCATCTTTACCGAGTGTGATATTTGTAATTTGTGCATTTCTGGGTGATTGTACTTTGCTCAAAATCGACTTCAAATTCGACAGCGATTTCACCGTCACTTCGTTACCATGTAACAAAACAAGCAAATCATTAGTCATTGCGATTTGTTTATATCGTATAAATCCAACTCGTATAATCCGTTGATGTTGTAAATCCGGTAAATTACAAACGAGTAATAATGACGTTATTAGCCGATCGAAAAGAATCGCAACTGAAGCAGAATTTGCAGCAAGGCACGACGGTTGGCAAACTTTATTCCCATGATCCCCAGGTGTGACCTTACACTTTGTTATCAACATTTTCTTTAGAACTTGAAAAAATTCAATTTGGTACAAAAATGTTGGTCTCCACGAGCAAGTCAAGAATATTTTATTTGGCAAAGCATCACTCTTTGCCATGCTAACACGGTTTGTTACCGAGTCTGGTTTTTTCCAATCATCACAGGTTTGCTTATGGATTAATTTGCTTTGTTCGGTAGATATTTGGTGGATTTCCAAGTGTTCTGTTGCAAAGACAGCAAGCTGAGTATTTGTGAACCAACAGATGCTTAGTGGACGGGACGTCACAATTTGGTGCGAGCGATGCCCTGAAATAAATTTAGTAGAAAAAACACATTTTGATAAGGTGTTTAGAAGCAAACCCCGGGGTATTCCCATTTTTGTCTGAAAATGACCTGAAGTGTCATTGATGAAATCTTTTATGGCATAGGTGTAAAAATGTTCCACTCGCCCTACCGTGTTGACGTATAATGAATTTAATTTAATAACTTAATTTAATTATTTACTTTCAAGCAAAACCAAGTCATCAATTAGTTGTACACATATTTATGACTGTTCTGACACACTTTTCTTGTATGGAGGCTAACAAATGTGTAGAAAGAAATGTTAATTTATTTTTTAAATAAGAATTGAATACCAGAATGCAAGACTGACCCAAGTCAACTTTTTTCAAAAATGAGTTGAACACAGGAGAGACTTTCTTATAGACCATATCGATAATTGACACAATCCCGCCGTTGATGGGGTAAATCCACAGAACCGGACAGGGAATCGGAACTCAGAACGAGGCCAAGTATGATAAACACACTACTTGCTCTCGCTCTGAGTTCCGTTCCCCGTCCGATTCTGTGGATTTACCCCATCAACGGCGGGAGTAGGTCAATTATCGATATGGTCTATAACTACAGCCACCTTGTGCGTGAAGGACTAGAATGGAATTAAGTGTTACTATACCAACGCTGACGGTATGATGAACAAGAGGAAAGAGATTGAGGTATTTATAGAACTATATCAGCCTGAGATCATCGGCATTGCAGAGACTGGATGTAACAAAGACATACCAGATAGTGAGATTGCATTTAAGGGATACAATATTTTCCGGAAGGACAAGGAACATGGCGA
>JXSR01S073488.1:163902-175026 GCA_000969725.1 Ophiothrix spiculata
TGAATATTTTATCCAAATAACTTTCACAAGTATTTCCCCAGACCAAGATACTATAGTTAATATATGGTAAGACTAATGAACAATATAAGGAATGCTTGTCCAACATGTGGAAGATTTTACCAGGAGCAGAGAAGGGCAGAAGCCATCCCTTCTAGATTGTGTATTCACCAAAGATGAGAACTCCATTGACGAGATAGTACACAATGCAGCGGTTGGAAAGAGTGACCACGATTACCTCACTTGGACATACATATGTAATGCTGAGATCAGCCATTCCAGAAAAGAGAAGCTAAACTACCATAAGGGGAACTATAATGATATGAACAATCAATTTATGAATACAAATTGGAAGAAGCTAATGGACAGCAAGTCATGCCAAGAAGCATGGGACGTGTTTCATAAAGTTTACACTGAAGTTGTTTCCAAGTGTATTCCTAAGAAGAAATCCAGGGCAAAGAAAAAGCCCACATGGATGAAACCAGGGATCAAGAAAGCTGTGAAGAGAAAACATCATCTCTACAAAAGATACAGAAAGACACAAATGTATAAGGATTACATAGAATATGCTAAGCAAAGAAATGCAACCAAAAAGGCTGTTGTAAAAGCACAGGCGCAGTATGAAGAGAAAATTATGAAAGAGTTTAAAACCAAGCCGAAGCAACTGTACAATTATGTTAGGGAGAAGCAGAAGGTCAAAACTGGCATCTCAAGATTGGAAAACAGTGAGGGGAAACTGACCGAGTCTGACGAGGAAGCAGCAAATGTTATTAACTGTTTCTTTCAGTCTGTTTTTACAAAAGAACCTGGAGGGAAGGTTCCTGATCTGAAGACCGATTTCCTGGGAGAAGCACTGACAGATTTCAGCTTTACGGAAAAGGATGTCAAAGACCAACTAGACAAGTTAAAGCCAGACAAATCACCAGGCCTTGATGGCATTCATCCGCAGGTGTTATCCAGCTGTGCTGACAGTCTAGCTTCTCCACTGTACATCATATTCAGAAAATCACTTGACGAAGGACATTTACCCAGAGAATGGAAGCAGGCAAGAGTTGTACCAATATACAAGAAAGGGGCCAAAAAGTTAGCGAGCAATTACAGACCAGTCAGTCTGACTTCTGTTCCGTGCAAGGTATTTGAAACTATATTGAGACTGAGAATTGTAGAGCACATGGAAACCTATAGTCTGCTATCAAAGGAGCAACATGGTTTTATGAAAGGAAAATCATGTCTCACTAACTTATTGGAAACATTTGACGATGTGACAAACATGCTGGACGAGGGTGATGGCATAGACATGATTTACTTAGACTATTCAAAGGCCTTTGATTCCGTTCCGCACAAAAGATTGATAACAAAGCTGGAAGCTTATGGCATACAAGGGAAGATCAGTTCATGGGTTAGTGACTTTCTAATTGGCAGAAAACAACAGGTAACAGTAGGCGATGCCGAGTCAGACTGGTCAGATGTCATCAGCGGCGTACCGCAAGGCTCAGTCCTAGGACCGATACTTTTTGTTGTTTACATAAATGACCTGCCAGAGAACGTGTGCTCCCAAGTGAAAATGTTCGCAGATGACACTAAACTTTACAGACACATTCATGGACCAGAGGATCAACAGAACATGCAGAGTGACTTGAACTCCCTTCAGGCATGGTCGGAAAAGTGGCTACTCCGCTTTAATGCGAGTAAATGCAAGAGGATGCATATGGGTAGTGGTAATCAGGGGAAGGACTATAGTCTTGGCGGAGAAACCATCCCACAAGACACTGAAGAGAAAGACCTTGGAGTCATCATCTCAGAAGATATAAAACCCAGCAAACAGTGTGCTGCGGCAGCAGGTAAAGCAATGTGCACCTGAGAATCATCAAGCGTACCTTTAAGCATTTTGATAAGAAATGCTTTACCATGCTCTACAAGCTAGACCTACATTCGTCCGCACTTAGAATACGCAGTCCAGGCCTGGAGTCCCTATCTACAGAAAGACATCAACATGCTTGAAAAAGTCCAGAGGAGAGCCACTAAACTTATACCCAGTATCAGGCATCTGAGCTACCAAGAGAGACTTAAAGAAACCAACTTGTATAGCCTAGAACAAAGAAGAGTGAGAGGAGACTTGATCGAGACATTTAAGATTTTAAATGACTTAGAAGGTATAGACAAGGACAAACTCTTCAAGAGAAATCCAAGAAGTGATACAACAAGAGGGTACATTTTCAAGCTACACAAAATGGCACAAATCAAAGGCTTAAACTGCAGGTCAAATTTCTTCTCAGTAAGGACCATTAACAGCTGCAACAGTCTTCCAGCATCAGTTGTAGAAGTAAAGTCTACAAATCAATTTAAGCAGCAGCTAGACAGTTATTGGAACAAATCAGGATATGGGGTCTTAAAGGCTTAAGCCTACACCTAACCCATCAAACAAAGTTGTAAGTTGTAAGTTCACCGCAAGTGCCCCAAAAGTCCTTTATGTATTCAAAGTTGTCAAAATCCATGGACTTGGGTCAGTTTTGCATACATATGTTGTTTATTGAATGTATCATAAGTAGTCAAAACCATGTTCTCGGCCAAATTTCTCCTGAAATTGGTGTTAGGTGTAGGTTCCGTCGATGTTGCTTCTAAAGAAAACATGCAAAAATTGAAATCTGTATTCTCATTTCAAAATGGCGGTCGAAAAACCTATTTAAGGAAAAGTTCTGCAGCAAATATGAGAAAATACTTTTTTTCCCCCCAACTGATTTTTTCAATGAAAATTGGCTCGGTCAAGCAGAAACCAAAATATTAGACCCAGATGGATCTCACCCCTTTTTACATACCATTGAATACATAAAGCACATATGAATGCAAAACTGACCCATGTTCAGTGTCTAAAATGACCCCCTGCAGAGCTTCGAAGCACAATCTTGTTTCATACGGCAATTGGATTCATCAACCTGGCATGATTTAAACATCAGACATACTGTGATGGTTTTTTTGTTTTCTTAAAATCCACTCCAGTGGACTTGGGTCAATCTTTCATTCCGATATTCAATTACCAAACATTTGCCATCACACAGATCGAGCCATCTCTTGGCCTCATTCTGTGTGTCGATATCCCTAAACAGTGAAAATATGGCAAATAGTAGGGTGGTTTTTTATGAATTACACTGTACCTGTGTTGTGCGTTTCATCCGGGAATATATCTTGCAGCCCTTCACTACCTCCCGGTGTCATGGTGACCCTCCTGGGCTTCCCCGGAACAGTCATTGCTTTCCTATCTACAAACAAGAATCAAATTGAATTAAATATCAAATATTTCTACCCGGGGGGAGGGGTCTTTAAAGAAAATTGTACGGGTATATGCCTGCCGGACTCCGAAAAAACTGACCATCTCTATACCTATTTTTGGCTCAAAAACCCACCCATTAATATACCAAAATTGGGTGCTTTTTTTGCCAATTTTGCCCAAAAGCACCCAATTTATGAAAATTTGGTGCTTTTATCTGAGATGAAAACAACCCCATCAATATACCAAAATCCTGGAAAAATAAATAAAAACACATAAATTTTGGCAACCAAAAAAAACTGAATTCCTTTTAAAAACTGAAAATTACTGCATGCCTGATATACATATACCTTGTTAATGTAAGTAAACCCCCGGATTTCTACCACTAAGAATATTGTTCCTTCCATATGTAAACTTCTAACATCTGCAATTTGAAGCTTATTTGCAAGACCGCTAAATGTGTGTGACAATCTACACGGGAAAATTCATCATATTTTTGTTGCATATTGTTACCAATGCAACAGTTAAATTATTATACGCTACAGCATGCATACTCTTTATAATTTACGTTTGACACACATCAAACACTAAATTGAAGTTCATATATGACAGCAATGGCAAATTAATAATGCTATGTGAAGCACTGTCTTACATACGCTTCATTGGAAGATGAAAATGGCTAAAATAGAACAATAATCTGGTTGATTTTTCCTGATAAAGTGTGCATCAAAAAATATTTACATAAACGTACTGGACACAAAGATTAGAGTTTGTATTATCAGGATTATGTGCCATCAGACTATTTTTAATTATAAATTTAATATTAGGATAACATTTCATGTTAGGTTTAACTCCACTGTAACCATGACTTTACAGACATTTCCACAGGTAAGAGTTTCATGAAATTTTCCTTTGAAGTTTGCAAATTTATAATATACTCACATTTCCAATGTTTCACCAATTTGTCACGCAGCTTCAAATATTGCTATTTATACTGCCCAGCAACTAAATCACTTAATCACCGCAAAAGCATTTTGATAATTCTGACTATAACTCTGCTTTTAATTTTGTTAGATCATATATATGCAACATACCTTTCTGCAGCTGATACCACTGTGCATGATGATGCATTGTGTATATACCAACAAATACCGATGATGGAAACACAAATAGCCATGTACAGTAGCACCTGTTACGCCAGAAATCAATTTCCTGATTGCCAGATACCGCTACAGACGGAGGGAGGATTCTATATATTAATGGTATATTTACAATGTTAAATCATAATGTCAGAGGAAGATGTCTGGGAGGGCGAGGGGAGGGTCTTTGTGCAAAAGTGATTACAGGGATGTGCCAGAAATGAGGGTAGCAAAATCAGGCTGTCTGGTATTGTTGTCCTTTTTATGTGCAAAATGTATTGTTTAAGTGTCTACTTTCTGATAGTCCCAAAGTTCCGGTATTTAAAAAAAAAATAAAAAAATAAAAACTTTGCACCAGTTTTTTGTGAAAAATTTAATTTTTTGAATAAATTAACTCAAAATTTTGTTTTTTGGAATACGGATGGGTCCCTTTTCTGAAAATTGGTATCTCCATACTCCCCCTCCAGGTAGGTGCTCTCAATACAAATGATACCGGGTGTATTTTATGTCAGGGGATCAAACACTTTATATACATTGTATATTTAAAGAGGAACCTTAGGGTAGTACATTGCTTGTTCATATTATTTTAATAATACAAAGATTTTTCCCCTAATTGTGCATTATATTCATGAAAACCCAGTCATCTGGCATTAACTAAAGGTGTGAGTTCCGATCACTTTCATTCACAAAATCAAATTGGAGATTTTGATACCATATGAAAGCGCATATTTTTCTCATAATTACCCCTGTAAATGTTCACGCCCATATGTTTCATTTAAGAGATATGGTCAAAAATGTGCTGAATTACTGGAATATTTTGTTAACAAAAATAAATATCCTATATGTTTCTGTGCGCCACTCTCAGACATATTTTTGCCTACAGCATTAATTTTGCTCAAGGTATGCAAATGAAACTTTACAAGTGCTTTATGTAGCTGATGATCTAACATCTTGGAGCCCTGTTGAAGATAAGCTTCCTTTAGCTTACTTGGTACCAGTACCAAGGGTACCAAGTGGGATTTCCATGGCGAAAGCCTAAACAAGGCGATTTTTTTTTAAATATTAAAAAGTGTATGTAAAATTTGTCACTAGATCAGAATACCTACCTTTAAAACAAAACAAAAAATAATAACACACACAACCTATTATGTGAGTAACCCTTCCCCAAGGGTGCACCATGGAATTTGTACTCAAAATGCAATCAAGTCATGTTGAACAATTATGATATTTTGGAATTACAAGTTCAAGCTTTTCAATTATTTGATCAATTAACACAGAAGGTCAAAGTCCTTTAGGGCGCAACATTAGATTTCCAGGGGGGGAGCAGGAAGTTTATGGGAAAAAAAATTTGGGGTAAAAAAATTCCCCCTCCATAGGCAGAAGAAAAATAAAATTCACCCCTGAACATGGAATAGGGGAAAAAACAGTAATTTTTAAGGGGAAAAAATCTCCCCCGAACGGGACGCAAAAAAAAATAAAAAATCAACCCCGAACCCAACTTCCTGCTCCCCCCTGGAAATCTAATGGTGCGTCCCTTATGGACTATCCCAGCTTGTGGTTTTTGCATAGGTCTGGCACTCTATGACTATGGACAAACCTAGATAAACAAACAAACAAATAAACAAACAAACATACAGACAGACAAACAAACAACACTCAAATCAAGCAATTGATGAAACACTTTTCAAATACTTGTATAAAAATTTTATCTCTACATATCTATAACATGTACACACCAAATTATGCAATATAATCTGTACATATCTATAACATGTACACATCAAATTATTCAATATAATCTGTACATATCTATAATAACATGTACACATCAGTTCGATATAATCTCTGTTTTTGTCTTCATATACAAACACTCATAGTGGAAAATACGCAATAAACGCTAGAATTCAATGCAAAATAACTTGCAACAAACTGTCATTTTTGTGCATGCTCTTTTGTTAACACTTTTGGTCATTTCTAACATACTCATTACAGTGCTTAGTTAAAATATGTCATATACTAAATTAAATAAGGTTTATGAGAATTGACTCAGAAAAAGGGGGTTATAGAACTGAAATGCCTCTAAAATTGCCCTTTTCCCCCCTTTTTTTTTTGGGGGGGGGGCAATTTGAGCTTTTTCTTGAAAAGGGGCTCATGAGGGCCACACATACCTGTATCACCTTTCTAGGTCAGTGCCTTCTCATATCCTTCGGGGAAGTAAAGTTTTCTGTGTACTGAATCTCTTATGATAGTGAGACCTCTACAGCAGAGATACCACTCATTGGTGTTCAAAAAATCCGAAATACTTCGAAAGAATGTGAGAAACCAAAATTGCCTATACCTTTGTACACAAAAACAACCAATAAAAAAAATCTGAATTTAGGCTTAAACCAATTGAAAAATTCTGAATTCAGAATTTATTCTGAAATGGGGCATCTCTGCTACAGGGTAACAGGGCACCAAACACTTGCAAATCTAAATTTCACCAAAATGTATCATTAACCTTTTTTTTATCAATGCCTCAATTCAGCGGCATCTATAGGCTCTTATTTCTAAAAGATTAATACATCTCAAACTGAAATATAATAAATTCAAAATAGTATTCCCATCATTTGACTCTAAAGTGGGACCCACAGGCCATCCATGAGGGGTTCCCAAGGTATGAAAAATAATAGGAAAACTCCTCTGTCCCTAAAGCAGTCAGGGATAAGCGCACAATCGGGCGATCGCCGTATAGAGCGACATTGACCAACATCGCCACTTATGGCGATATTTGAGTCAATTTTTTAGATAATCAATTTCAATGAACTTGAAGATTAAAGTGTATTTATACTTGCTTTGGGTCTAATCAGCAATGATTTTCAAAAAAAATGAGTTTTTAGTGGTTAAAACAGGGTGAAAAGTTTATGGATTACTTCATGTTGTAGTGAATTGGCTAGAACGCCATTTTTTTCTCACTGCGCATGCCTGGATAAATTAAAACTGCTTTGCACATACGTAGAAACCTTCCCTCTTCACATTTGGATTAATACGTGCCGCGATTCCATATTTTGAAGATCCAATTTCTGGATTACTTTTGGAATTAAAATCCATTTGCATCCTAAAGATGAGGCTATTATTTCCCACAATTCCAGTCAAAACGTACTCATCACTCATTCTCTGAACTATTTTCTTTCAACTGGTACGGGAAATCCCCAAATGGCGACAAAATGGTTGATTTTTCTGGCGATAATCCATCTTAAGAAATTGCAATTTCGTAGAGATGTTTTTCCAAATTTGTTTTAATATTGCAAAAGTTTGACCCGATGAATTTTTTTTTGACACGGTGAAATGATAGACAATTTTATCGTAAGTAAGATGATTAAAAAAAAATTGTGAAGAATAAAATGCCTTTGTGATCTCAAGTGAAAACTGCCAGGTCGCCGTAAACGGCGATGTACTATCTCCTCATTGAGCGATGTCGCCCAATACAGCTAGTCGCCCGATTGAGCGCGTATCCCTGACTGAAAGGAACCCCTCAGGTCATCCCTGAAGACACCTGTGACTAAAACAGAAAAAGAGTATCAAATTTAGCATACATTTTGTTTTAACATGTGGGACTTCAGTGTATTTTATTTTCAAAAGGGTATCAGATTTGTTATCACCCCGACATTTATTCAACCCATTGCTAAAGCGACTGAGCAAATTTTACGCCACCTTACCCATTCCTAATTCTGTTTCTCTGCATCATATTTGTCATATGTTTAGGCACTTTATTCCTAGTTTGTTACCAAGAAAGACACTCATTTTCCTATTTCTTTAGAATCTCAAGATAACCACAGCTATACCATTGATAAATTTGATTCTTGAAATATGTGACCCGCCACATCAAAAGATACAAGTTGGTGCCAAAAATCTCAATTTAGTTTTGGTTGATACAAAAATTGTGTAAATCTAAGTTTTGTTTGCAAATTTAGAGCCAAAATTATAATGGCCATTTTTTATAACAATCATGAGCAACCCACATTTCTGAAGTTATCCCATATAAAACAAATCTGGCAGACATGCTTTACAGATTACACCCTAGCAATTTCAATTGTGGAGTTGGGAGTTGGAATTAGTTAGCTTAGATGCATATGCAACTGTACCACTGACAAATTTATGAAGAGATGGATCTGAAATGGCCACAGAATGATAACATTTTCTTACAAGTTTTTCCTACTAGACTTTTACTTACTATGAAATTCATTTCCACCTCATCACAAAATCAGCCTCCAAACCATATTTCACTCATTTTTAAACTTGTATCTTTCAAATTGGTGGTCATGTCCATATTACTTTGAACATGAAGTTCTTCATCATATTGCTTACATACTATACCATTGCTTATTATATTACATCAACCTTAATACAATATCTAACTGTTCATACATATATATTTCTGTATTCAATTGCTTTATTTGTCCTGAGGACTGGATGGTATTAGACCCTCCAATTGTGGCTACTTTCCATCCTGCCTGATTATTGCAAAATTACAACAAATAGTTATCAATTTCAGTATTTTTAAATCAAATTTCAATGAAATATTGAGACCGTTTACCACTAACTTCACATTTGTTATTCTGTACGTGATGCACAGTAAATTAAATACTCTGTTAAAGTTAGATTTTTACAGATTTCAAATGTTCACATCTTTCTTAAACTAATTGCAAATATCAGCTTTCATATCACCTCCATGTAGTCAAATGGGAAATATGCATCAAATGAAAACTTGAATTGGGATCATGAAAACTTAGTCCAACTGGCTATGAATCTGCCAATAGGGTACTGACCATTTTTTAACCATTTTTAACAAAATTATAAGTCTACATATACATTTTCACCCACTGTTGACAAATTAGTACGAAAATGATCGAGTTGTGACCTATTATCAAGTATTGCGACCATAGTTAAAGCTTATTTCTACATCAAATATTGCAAAATCATCTGTATGTAAATAATCCAATTTCTTGTTCAAAAGCTAATCACACAAACACTGGCTACATGATTATTTCTTCAAATATTCTCTCAATAATACCTTTATGGGCACATCATTTTAATTTTTGCAACCAACACATAACTTCATGTAAACTTTTACAACAAGCACATCAAGATCAAAATGACCATGATACCTCATAAATATTCATGAACTAATCATGCCTATTCATTGGCTGATCAAAGGCTACTTGCTATGTGGTAGTTTTAAAGGTGTAGGCTCATATTTCAATATTTGCATTATAATTTACATTTAACTGCCCTTGGTCGCTGAAATGCATTTTGCAAGGCATACCCCATAACTCGTAAAAAGAAAATATGCAACTCTGGGGATGAGTCTGTTATGTAACTACATAGCATAGCAAATAGATAATAGATATACCATTAATTTAGCATTTTATGCTTTATGCCATATCTTCCAAACTATAAAGAATTTTGAGGTGAAATTTTGGATTTATCATCAAAAAATATGGTCTTTAAATTGACATCATAAAAATATATTATTTCCAGTTGAGCTTTGGGGACGTGAATGTAATCGGATCCTACACCTTTAACTATTTCCCTATAACATTACCCTAGAGTCACAGTGATGTAAAATAAAACATATACTACCCCGGTACATGGTTATAGACTCACCAGGTATACACTGTATGCAGCGCCCCATGAAGGAGCATTCGCACAGGGGACCCACGGCTTTACGTGAAGTAAGCAATCTCTCCAGCCCTCATAACTGGCTATTATCCTGAGGTCGTATAATAGTCACATAACCAATACCTTGGGAAAGATTGAATGGGGTGGGTCACTCAAATGTTGCAGGCATAGCGTGACCAAGAAAAAAGTGAATTAGGGTTGTTTTTGAGGACTGAAGAAGGGTGTATCAGGCGACACCGTTTAGGGTATCAAAAACAGCAATTTTCGGCCAATTTTCAAGAAAAGGGTACTTTTTCAAGCCCTAGTGTGAAAACAATATCCATCAAATCCCAATATATGGTGTGAATAGGGGAAAAAGGGTATATTTTGGCTTCAGACCCCTCCACCATTTAGGGGTGTTTTGAAAAACTGTGGTCACGCTATGCCTGCAACATTATACTTGAGTGCCCCCCCCCCCCCAGGCGCTCCTTCACCTTTAACCATGTGATATTTGTATAGAAACTACTAATGTGCATTTCCAATGACGAAACTATTCTTATTTTGAGAATCTCTGGTACAAAAAACACACAAGCATATTGATACAACAGTGAGTCTAGCTAGGTGCAATATTGCCAGAAACAATTTTCACAAATCACAGTATCCCTGAATCAATCAAAAATAATCACCAACACTTGATGTTCCATAATAGTACTTGTATCAGTTTTACCTGAATCACATTTTCACAAATTTAGTAATTCTGATCTTTTTATGTCACCAAATTAGCTACTGTCTTTCTTTGTTGTCACAATGTTGCAATAATGTTATTCTATTATAGTACATAATTCCAGGTCACTGGAAAGAATATTTGAAAGGTGCTCTGGAGAAATTACAGGAAGTTGCAGTTTTCAAAATTAAGTTAATTACACTTTTTATTTTGTCATATTCTAAGTGTTTGAATGATATACTTTCTTTATTCATTTCCCATTTAGAGATCCAAAATCCAAGGCAGTCCACAGTAAACCTAGTAATGATAATTAGGCAAAAAAAAAAAAAGAACTCTGTCTCAGCTTACTTAAGGTCAAA